>JAMPIV010021027.1:45000-147993 GCA_024509875.1 Oreohelix idahoensis | reverse complement strand
AGTCAAAGTACCTCTCCATTTTGAATACACAGAGCGCGAGCAACAAAGGCGACATAATGACGAACCTCTAGATGATAGCATAAAGTTCGATACAAGAGGAATTACCTTATTTCGGAAAATCAACCATGAACATATGCCTCCAGGCAGGCTTGAATAATACGGGGAAATAGTCTAGTTAGCTAACTAACTCACAAAGACAATGTATTTCCCTCTCAGAAAAAATCACAAGAAGCAGAAAGGCGCGTCTGACGCCTCGCTAATCAGAACCATTTCTCAAACTGCCCCGACCTGGGCGGAACAAAACAAACCAAACCCAGTCGAGACATGCGCAGAGTGACAATCTCTGAGTCGCTGTTCACAATAAGACGATTCTAAGAACATTCGAGATAAAAGTCTTACACAGTCGCGCCTTTTATGGACATGAACAGAAGCGTGAAGAAAGGTTTCAAACATCTACAACAGTTGACTGATACTACCAAATAAGGAGATATGGTCACGCTTCGTTCAAGACATTATAGACCGAACGTGTCTCTATACAAGAGGAGGTAAACTCATAAAAAATAGCAGTATCGATATTTCGGGTTCTGTCCCTTTGACCATAAAATATATATAACATGCATTTCAGTCAAATAATGATCATACATACGAAAAACGATCATACAAAGACTTTGGAAAAAAGTAATAATTTGTGCGTAACATTACCGCACCCTCCCGGGAAAAAAAAAATTAAACATTTTTTTTTTTTAAATCCTGGAGCCGGAAAAATCTAGGCTCCCAACGCACGTATGATGCGCGGATATACCTAACAAAATAGCTCAACACTTGGAGCGAAACTGAGATCATATCCCAGGTCCTTAGAGAAAAATTTATCTAAGTATACGCGTTATATATCCCAGGGAAGGTGCCCACCAACACAAAACCACATATGCTGGCAACATCATAATAAAAGTCAAATTATTCTCATACCAATATATGAAATCAAATATATTATTATGATATCATACAATGTGTTGCAAATAGCGGTGTAATATATTAATATACCGCACTATTTTATTACAGGATATGTAATGCTTCAGTAAATAATAAGTAATACATGTGTTGATCTTCGTTGACATAAAACATTCAATAGACGAAGATGTGGGACATCATCCGCTCCAATTCTAGGACAGGAACTTGATATTACTCCCTAATGTTCCACAATGGACACAATCTCGCATCTTCAATGATGTGCTGCGAAAAAAAAAAAAAAATTATCATAACATCAAATCTTTAAAGATTAAACTGTAAAATCTCTTAATACAATCCTGAAAATAATTTATGTTAAATTGTGGCCGAGTGATCTTTTGGCACGTATTATCACTAACTAAGGACCTTCTTAGATAATTACATGGTACAATGTTATAAATTTCCCACAAAATAGTGAGGTGTGTGGAAAAATCTACTAATACATGTCATTTATACATATTGGGAATGTATATCAGGAATTTATATGACAGAAGAATCATGTGGAATCGTGTGGACATCTGGACAGAATGTCTGCCATTACATTATCCGAACCACGGATAGCTCGAACCGAGAAATGAAATGGTTGAAGAGCTATGGCATAACGAGTGGACCTCGAGCTCTTCAAGTTTTTGCTCTGAATAGCAGTAAGCGCTTTCTGGTCGGTTTCCACAATGAAATGTGCGCCTAGAAGAAATCTTTGTAAATTCAGAATAGACCATACCATAGCCAATAACTCACGGTCTAAAACCGAGTAATTCTTTTCTGCAGCGTTTAATTTCCTAGAGATATACATCACCGGATGCAAAGTATCAGAATACTCATGCATTAGTGCTGCCCCAATCCCTGTTGACGAGGCGTCACTTCGAAGAACAAAAGTCTTCTCAATAGTAGGTAACTTAAGAATAGGTGGAGATGAAAATAGGGCTTAAACCTGGTCCAATGAGGATTGACATTCTTTAGACCAGCGGATCAGATTAGGCGACCCTTTCTTCAATAAAGTAGAAAGCGGTGCCATAATGGAGGACAGATTCGGAATGAATCGTCCGTAGAATTGAATCAAACCCAATAGACTCCTTACTTGTTTCTTCGTCTTAGGGACCGAAATGTTAAGTATTTTTGAAACATTGTGGTCCTCTGTCTTTAAAAGACCATGACCAACCCGATGACCTAGGAAAGAAATCTCGCTAAATCCTATAAAGGCTTTAGAGGGTTTTGCAGTCAAGTTATACTCGCGAAGAGTAGACAGTAATTCGTATAAACCCAAATAGTGATCTTCCCAAGAATCACTGAATAGACAGATATCATCTAGGTATGCTATGACATCTGTACGATATGCGAGAATTCGCCGCATCATGCGTACGAATGTAGCAGGGGCGTTCATAAGACCAAAAGGCATGAAATTCCATTGGAATAAACCCCTAGGTGTAGAAAAAGCTGTAAAAGGTTTGGCACGTTCAGTTAGCGGGACTTGCCAATAACCTTTAGACAAATCTAGTTTGGTAAAGAATCTAGAATTAGAAAGTTTATTGAGTAGCTCTTCTAATGAAGGCATAGGTTCAGCATCGAACTTCGTAACCTGGTTCAATTTGCGATAATCTACGCAAATGCGAATGTTATTATCCTTCTTTCGAACAATAACCATAGACGAAGAGTATGCTGAAGTGGATGGTTCAATGATTTCCAAACGTATCATTTCATCCAACTCTTTTTCGACTTGAGACTGGAAATGAATAGGTATTGGATATGGTCTGACTCTGATAGGATTGTGATCAGTTAGCACAATGTCATGTTCTATGACATGTGTGTGTCCCGGGATGTCTGTAAGAACATCCTGAAATGTTTGCAACATCGAAGAAACTTGTCGATGTCCCTCAGCGGAAAGATTTGGAGAAACGGTCACGTTTTTCCAAGATTCCGTAGAATAAAGTGGGACCATAGAAAGAGGAAGATTGACATCAGAAAAAGTAGTTTCCTCATCCTGTATAACTGACAGAGATGAGTACTGACCATGAGTTGCTTGTGAATTGTCCGTAGCCTGGAAAATAGGCTGCAAATAGTCAGGTCTTTCATAAAATTCTGTGAGCATATTTATGTGGAAAGTTTTATGCTTTCCATCAATATCGACAACATAGTCGACATCAGAAATTTTGGAGACTATTGCATATGGACCTTTCCATGCAATTAGAAGTCTGTTCTCCCTTGAAGGAAGTAGAACGAGAGCTTTGTCACCTGGACAAAGTTGTCGTAGACATCTATTCTTATTTGCAAACTGCCTTGCCTTTTCTTTAGCAAATTCTGAAGACGAAGTTGCTAGTTTGCATGCCTCGATGATCTTTTGCCTAAGAGCAATGACGTACTCATAAGAAGATTGAGTCTCATCGCTAATATTATCGGCAGTGATTAGATCGTGAAGTAAAGACATAGGGCCGCGCGGTTGCGCGCCAAAGACAAGTTCAAAAGGGGGAAAACCCCGTATGTTCATTGGGGACCTCTCTATACGCAAAGAGAGCCGCGGGTAAGACCCTGTCCCAATCCTGAGGATGATCCTCAGTTATTTTACCAAGTAAAGTTTTCAGAGTCCTATTTAAACGTTCGACCAACCCATTAGACATTGGGTGATAGATACTGCTGAGAGACCTTTTAATGTGTAGCATAGACATTACCTGTGACATAGTGTCTGATATAAGTTGAGTGCCATGGTCTGACAATATTTCTCCGGGAAAACCCAAGCGAGAAAATATCAGCCAAAGAGCGTCTGCGATATCAGCAGTTGAGATGCTCTTGAGAGGTATTGCCTCTGGCCAACGTGTGCACATATCGACACATGTAAGGATAAATTGATGTCCTCTAGCCGACTTAATTCTAAAAGGACCGATAATATCTATTGCCATTTTTTGAAAAGGGCGAATAGGAATGTCAGCAGCCTGGATAGGCGCAGCATGTCGTGGTCCTTTAGATTTGACCTCCTGACATACTTTGCAAGAGCGACAGTACATTCGTATGTCCTTGCTCACAAATGGCCAAAAGAAAGCCGCAAGAACCCTCGACTTTGTACGGGAAAAACCCATATGTCCAGCACATTGCGAGTCATGAGCATGTTGCAATATTTGCAATCTCATGCTCTTAGGCACAAGAATGTGTGAATGAGTGGACGTAGTCGAGTCTTGTACCATACGTACAAGTACGCCGTTCTTCATAGAAATCCAAGATTTTCTATTAGTATTTTGATTAGGATCACCTTTTTTTGCTAGAATGAAGAATTTTTTGTAAAGAAGGATCTTCTTCTTGCAATTTGATAAATGAGTCACGTGTAATAGTCAAGTGACTATCTTGGTCATTTACTTCATCATTATTAGTTAATGAAGTTTGAGGTGGATCCAGAGCATGTGCTCTTGTGACCACCGCATTGGTAGCTTCAATGTTTTGCTCTTCCCAAACAGCAATCTGCTGTGGGGTACATTCCCTAACTCCGTGAATACGACCAATAATAAGGTCCGCAATAGGGTTTGGAAGTAGACACGCGTGGACCTCTTCCGTGAAGAAAGGAGTAGCAATATGTATTATGGCAGTAGGATATTTTTTCCAACGTGCCACCAAATGTGACACATTTGATGACCTTTCCTGTAGCACAGGATGGATCTACAAGAGATTGCCTAACGCCGACAGTAGTACATCCAGAATCAAACAACACTGAGACTGGATTACTATTTACAAGCCCCTTATGTAATATAAGAGAACCTCTCCCATCATGAGCAACATTAGCAGGAAGAGCGGGCAAAGGATGACCACAGCTTAAAGTACTAACGGTTTTCGGATCAAATAAAGTACTGCATTGGATACATTTATTTGCCCTACCAAAATCAAAAGATGAGCATCCGATAGCATTATGGTCTTTATCATTATTAACCTGTTTATCTGCTCCCTGAGATTCTTGTTGAACAGAGTTTGTCTGTTGATATCTTTTTCTCTTATGTTGCGATCTACCGCGACCATTATTGCCTCTGCAATTATCATTAAAGTCCCTACTGTAATTTTTATCCTGGTTTGAGTTCCAGCTTCCGGAACTGTCATTTCTATATCTAGGCTGTTGAGAACATCTATTACCTTGGTATTGAGGTTGCGGCATAAAATATTTCCCTCTATAACGATTACCTTTGTGAAAATTTCTAAAGTTTAACCGGAGTAGAATAACGGTGTAGTAATTATTAGGTTGTCTCCAGTTCTGGGAAGAAGAATCACCCTGGAATTGATCACTATGGTTCTGGGCATAATTACGATTACTCTTTTTATTGAAATTTTTCTGGCTACCCTGAAATTTACGCATAAAATTTGGGCCCATAAGGAGCTGACGAAGCAACTGGCAGACCTTCTTTTACCTTAGAGTTGCTAATGGTTATGTGAGGATGCGCAGTAACATACTGGCTACAGTATTCTTCCATTTCTTTTATGTTTTTAGGCTTACGCTCATGAAGAAAAGAAAGAAAAGCTTCATTAACAGAAGACACGACCTTGTCTCTAAGTAGTAAGTCCATATGAGGGCTTCAAATGTACTTTCTGTCTTTAGACAACTCAACCCCATCGTAAAAAAAGTAAGACGGATGCATTGAGATGAATTCAGAGAATTCAACTCCAGTTTCTGGTAACATGTTTTTAAATTTAAAGACGATATCCGTCCTCGTTAAGTTGGTAGTACTTCTTTAACAATGCTGCCCTGACAACCTCATAGTTGTTTTTTATGTCAGGCACATCTACCATACTCAAACAAAGTCAAAGCATCACCTCTAAGTATCTTGGGACAGATGATAATACATATAATGTTTTATCTATATTATGCACCTTACATGCACTTTCATAAATCTATCTAGATAAAAATGTTATATATATCAATTGAGGGATTAAATGCTGGTAGATTAAGCTTGAAAAATCCTTAGCATTAGTCTTATCTGACACCTATTTGCATCATTAGCATTTCCAGTGTTCAATAACTTTAACTTTCTCTAAACTCTAAAGCTAAGAGTTTTTTCTCATGACTCCATTTTTGCTTTTCTCTCATCAGACTTCTCTTTGTAACCTTCTTTCTTCAGCCTCAGCCTGTAACTTTCTTTCTTCAGCCTAGCCTGTAACTTTCTTTCTTCAGCCTCAGCCTGTAACTTTTTTTTCTTCAACCTGGAGTAGCTTGTTTTTTCTAAGTCTTTTAATTTTCAGCTTCGTATTTCAAGTCTCTTATTTTCAGCTTCTTTTTCAAGTCTTTTTTTTCAGCCTCTTTTTCAAGTCTCTTATTTTCAAAGCCTCTTTTTAAGTCTCTTATTTTTCAGCCTCTTTTTCAAGTCTTTTATTTTCAGCCTCTGCCTGAAGTCCCGTCTTTCTCCTGTGAGGAAACTGCTTCTCTTTTTTGTTTTTCCATTTCCTTTTGGAATCTTTTTTCATCTACCTGCATCTGCAGTTTTAAATTTTCAGCATCTATTCTCTTTTGTTCAGTTTGTTCTTCATTTTCTTTTCTTCCGACTTCAATGCCTTGGCATATTGAACAGTCGCAAATTCTTCTAATTTATCACCTGTCTTCCCAAGGGCTTTACCCTGCTCAATAAAGTACTCAAATGTAGACATGATGTCTAAAATGTGAGTACAGAACCTGATATAATTAAATATTTTCTTTCAATGTTAACTAGCAACAAGACTTAATCAAGTTATTGTATAGTCTCTATGTTGAACCCAATCTTAGTGGAAAACAGGAGATGACACCAACTTGTATTATCAAATGTATAATAATATCACAAGCCCCCTCTTACTCATCCGTGCACTACCCAAATCAGTGCATAACCATCAGTTAATTATCATAACTGCGTAACCACTATGTCATGTAGTTAAGCAAAAAAACCCACCACCAGTTTGTTATGATACGTGCACTATAGGACACATAGTGCATGCAAAATATATGTAACAATTAGTGAAAGCTATCAATATGGCAAGAACTAAATTGCACATTAATAACAAGACAATATAAACAATAAACAAAACCACCCCATATCACCAACAATGGGTAAACAATAAACAAAGATCAAAGGTCATAAAATTTAAAAACAACACCAAAAGGGATCATTAGTTCTACAATGTATAATACTTCAACAAAAAGATTCAAATGTAATGTTTTACAATAACAAAGATCAAATTGTAATTAACGAAATACATTCGCATAAGTTTTAATAAATAAACAGCGAAACTAAAATGTTATTAAACTAAATAGTGATTATGTCGAATGTTATGGACAAACAAATGACGCTACAGTGTATACACCAAAAATTCACGTAAAGAAGTTGAATAATAGAAAAGTGGATACCTACAAATACAAACAATTGAAATCGAAAACTAAAAACAACAGAAAGAAAGAGAGGAAAAAAAAATATATAACACAAAAAAAATACAAAATTAAAGCACAACTCGTCCACAACTAAACAGATAAAGCAACGATTGTCGCTAGCAAATTTCATACGTAGGAATACTAATCTCGTACAGGTCCCTAACGAAAAACAGCTAACAATTAGAACCTCTGTGGAGTAAAGTATCTTCCTACTGATTTATAGAATAATCGCCCAACCGAGAAATTACCACCCGCTGAAATTTAAACATATAATAAATAAAAATCCAATCATACAAATAACATATACAACATGTAACAAAATTGAAAAAAGTGTGAACGAATTTTCGAAGCTCCAGCTGAGAAAGAACATAAGGGCAAAATTCACAAACAAAACATACACAGGCCACTTAATCTTCTATGTATCCCACAACGTCAGCCACAGTTCAGAACAGGATGGTGATCAGCATTCTTAGGACAATGATCCAAACGTTGATCCATCGGTCTGCTCTCGTAAACTGCCCATGACTATGGAAAAATGAGACTTCTGACAGGATTATTTTACAAGATGTTATCTGAACTTGACCTTCTGAATCTTGTCAACAGTTCAACCTTGAGACCGGAATAGTTGTTACGGCACTTTGTCCTTATTCTTCAACAGATCTAGTGTTAATCCATTTGATCGTTACTTGTCCTTTCTATCGTAGGAAAACTGTCAATGACTGACGTAGCAAACGCCCGGGTATTTTGAAACATTTTCCATAATCTTTCCAGCTAAACGTCGGGTAGGAACTTTCAAATTATTTCATCTTAAACATTGAGGTGATGATACTTGAAACTGAAATGTTGAAAGCTGATGATGAGATGTCTGTGGTTTGTTGACCACCTTGATTGCTGGAATCAGAGTAAAACCAAGATTATGGCCACTCAATAAATTGTACGGGTGGATCTGCGTGCTGGAGGTAATGCTTATTAAGGGTGACGCCAGAAAATTTGCCCAGGTTCGTATAGCTTCCGTTGTATAAGATTGACGACCAACGTTTGTGTGGGGGTTTACGCCACCCCTAAATCAGACCCACATGGTTCAAGATTTAATGTGCAAGATGTTGGTGTCTTCTCTGTTTTTGAATGTTGCTGTGTGTGTTGCAGCAGAAACTGTTCACAGGGTACACCTACAGGCATTATGACGTGTAGAGTCCCATAGAAATTGGTAACCTGCGCTTTACGGTTTCCATTACCATTTTATTGCACGCCCACCAAATACAACCCCCCTGATATTTTCGGTCTTATCATCATTGTGTAGTCTAATCGATTTTGCAGCATTCACAATCTATATTAACTGGCATTGTCCATGTTAGATACACAATTCTCAGTAAGTGGTTATTATAAACAGATTGCTTTCTTGTACTATTCATGGTCATATAAATTTTCTGGTTCATGGATGCTGTTTGCAGCCAATATTTAATAGATCTGCAACTGACAGTGGTAAGATACAGATCTTCAATGTTCATTAAACACTATATAAATGCTCCCTTTCTGATGCTAGAAGAACAGTTGTACAATAAGTCCGTTTACTGTCTGCACGTGAAATAGCATTCATGATTGGATTCAGGTCAGCTCGACCTTTATAACCTGGTCCTAAGTCTAACAGGATCTGCCTGACTTGGATACGTTGGATCTCATGATATAACGAATCCTGGAAAACAGACACATAGTCTTGTTGGTCTAGAGCGACCATAGATAATATAACTAGTTCAGGTTATTAAAGATACCAAGGTGACTTAAAAATCCTAGTCCAAGTAACCACGCTCTCCATTTTGAATCACACCGGCGTTGCAACAAGGCGACAAAAATGAATGAACCTTACTATTAGATGTTAGCATAAAGTTCGATTACAAGAGGATTTTCCTTATTTCGGAAAATTCAAACCATTGAACTTATGCCTCTCTGGCAGGCTTGTATAATACTGGGAAATAGTCTAGTTTAGCTAGGCTATAACTCACAAAGACGAATCGTATTTCTCACTCATCTCGAAAATCACAAGACGCATATATCGCGATTCTGGTCCGCTCGCTTCAGGACCATTTCTCAACTGCCAGACCTGGGCGGAACAACAAATCAACTCCCAGTCGAGACATGCGCAGAAACGACAATCTCTGAGTCGCCGTTCACAATAGACGATTCAAAAGAACATTCGAGATAAAAGTCTTAACACAGTCGCGCCTTTTATCTGGTCAGGTAACAGAAGCGTTAAGATAAGGTTTCATAACATCCTACAAACAGTTGGACTGATACTACCAAATAAGGAGATATGGTCACGCTTCGTTTTCAAGACCATTTATAGACCGAAACGTTTTGTCTCCTATTACAAGAGGAGGTTAAACTCATAAAAATTAGCAGTAATCCGATTTTTCGGAGTTCTGTCCCTTTCGAACCATAAAATATAATAATACACATTTCAGTCAAAAAATGATTCAGACATTACAAATAATGATCAATACTAAAGACTTAGGAAACAGTAATTATTTTGTGGCGTAACAATATATCACAATGTAATTTTTGAGCATTATTTTAAACATATCAACCACCATATCGTACGTATATGGACTAGGTGGCAGGATGGCAGGCTGTAACAAAACCGATCCAGTCACCAGCAGTGTTTACAAACCTGCAATCAGTTGTATTTATGATGGGTGTTTAGAAGTAAGGTGAGGAACTGGGCGTGTGGGTTGAAAAACAAAGGTCATACTCGACACGACGCAGGGTTTGTGTAAACATGGAGTGAGAGTGCAATGGCAAGGTACGACGAATTGATGGAATGTATCTGTAGAGTTGACAAGTAGACCTGCACCACACACAACTCACTCAGCTGGAAGTCAACGATATAGACGACTGGTGGACTTTTTCTATGGGTTTAATGAGAGGACGCACATTTCGGGACATTCCCCACCGATTTACAGTCACAGTACATGTTAAAGCTAAATAAAAATTTATCCTATATTCGCAAAATGAAGTAGCAAACATCAGCTGTTAACATTCATGTAAACTTATAAATACAATGGGGCGATAGTAGGTAAGGTCAACTCAATGTTCTGATTGGGACTTTCGCCCACATGCTTCCACTGATCTAATCGCGTCAGTAAAGGTGAATACATTAAACATCATACAATGGTACACTGTCAGGAACCTTCTTTTGGCTAAGTGTTCACAAGCCCGCAAATTTATCAAAGCTTTAATAGTACCAATTGTTTAAACCACAGTAGCGGGATTTTCATAATTATGTAGATTCTCTGTACCATCGTCCGATAATAAGACCTTTTCTGTTCTCTACCGACAATGATCCCGTTCACAAATTGACTGGGAATTCTAAAATGGCTTTCCACCTTGAGCTTCGTCTCACCACCAGGAAGTATAAATGATCAGCAGAAATTAAATTCATAATTGGGCCATAAAAATGTCGCTCTTTGGGATTCCATACATGTACTGTATAATCAATAAAGGCTCGATACATGAAGTAAAACTAAAAGCTGCTGGTTAACTATGGTCATTCTCCATCTGTATTCTACAATTCTTGATGTTCGTATAATAACGACTGGCATCTAGGATGCCTAGCCAAACAAAAGTTTCATCAAAAGGGTTTCTGGTTTTACCTTGTTTTAGGAATAAACACATTTAGCGAATAACCGCATCGCCATTCCTTGCGCGTTAACAATGAACATTAGGAATTATCATCTGAGAATATAATCATGCATAAGGGAGACCACCAAACCTCCTTCCTAGAATGATTCACAGAGGATCACTCGTCAACGTTTCTAAACGGGTCCTGCCCAAAAACAAGCGACCATGACAGCCTTCTTTCGTCAACACACCTTAGAATGTGTGTGTGTGTTAAAAACCCCCCCGAAAAAACGCATATGCTGCTGCAGAAAATGCGTTTTGGGACCCCCAGCGTTTCTGCTCCACAAAAATAAGGCCGACATAGAAATTACAAAAGATTCATAGAGATATAAAGACCGAATTCTTCTTTAAAATAGACAAGGAATACATATAAAATTTCCGGGCCATAAACATTTTTATGGCAAGACCCACACTTTTTTTTTCTGGGCCATAAACAAACGAGAAAATGAACATAGATCTAGAATTCATAACGCATGAGCGAGATACAAGAACCGAAAAACCCCAAAGAACCGATATACGATTTCGACTAAACAGGGTGCTGCCCCTTTAGTCTAAGATATCATTGATTTCTTCAAATAAATTACTTTTCATCAGACCAATAGTTTTTCTGTACTTATGTAAGCCTACCAACAGCAATCTGTGCGTTTACATAATTCCACAAAAAAGAATATTTGTGCGCATACAGACTACCACACACTCTCCGGGAAAAAAAATGAATATTCATTTTTTTTTTCTTTTGAGAGCAAACATTACAAATTGGCTCCACAACGCACAAGATTATTGCACAGGATGAGATATATCATAAAATTTATAACTTTAGCCAAATAAAAGGCAAAGTCCGAAGTATATGCTCGACCCGGTGTGATATCTATCCTCATCATCTTCTGAGATGTAGTTACTCTAAGTTAATTAATATTTCCAGGAGAGGTGTCTCCAACGCATTACTACAATACTGGCAATGACACATTGGTTGCTATACTATATTTTCATCCATTATAATTTCATATTAGGTATCTTAAGTTCATGATTAACAAAGAAAGAAAAATCAATCAAATAACAGCGGTGAATATAACATCCAATGAACCGGCTAAGTAAAGTGATACATTCACTATATATACAAATTACAGAAGTGTGTTAAATATCTTGATATAGAAAGAAAAACTAAATTTTAATAGACTTAGACGTTATAGGAAATAGAAAGTCCAAGACCTTAACAGTTTAGGTGGAATCATGTGGAGCATCTAAGACAAAATTGTCTGCCATCACATTAATCTGATCCACGTATAGCCTCGTACCGAAGAAAGGATAAGGTTGAAGAGGCAATTGCCATATCGAGTAGATCTCGAGCTTATTCAAATTCTTTCTACTGTTATAGCCGTTAAGACCTTTCTGGGTCGGTTTTCTACTATGGAAATGTGCGTCTAGAAAGGATCTTTTGAAGCTTAAGGTATTTGACCAGAGACCCTATAGCCAACAAGTTTCACGGTCTATAAACCGGAGTAATTCCCTTTCTGCAGCATTAAGTATTTCTGGAGATATATATTACAGTGGAATGCAGAGTTTCCCAGTAGTACTCATTGCATTAAGTGCCGCTCCCAATTCCCAGTGGATGAAGCGTCCACTACGAAAGAAAACAATGTTTTATCTTTCGTAAGTTAACACTAAAATAGGTTTGTGTTGAAATTCATAGTTTTGATCATATCCAGCGAGGATTTGGCCATTCCTGAGACCAGTTAAACCACATTCGAGAAGACCCTTTCTTTCTTAGTATTGTAGAACGAGGTGCCAAAATAGAGGATAGATTTCTTGAATGAATCGTCCATAAAATTGTAATTGAGAAGAACCTAAGAGACTTCGCACTTACAGCTAAACCCACAACCCCATTGCTTGTTAGTCGTTAGAGAATAGTGATGTTAAGTATTTTTCCTGTGATGTTATGGTCCTCTTTGTCTTTAGGAAAACAATGACCGACTCGGTGGCCTCAGGAAAAGAAATTTTCGCTAAAAACCAATGTAGGGCTTTTTAGTGAGGTTTTTCACTGTTCAAGTTATTGTCGCGTAAAGTAGACTGTAATGCAATCTAACCCCGCAATAGTGATCTTGTCCTAGTATCGCTGAAAAGACAGATGTCGTCTAGGTATGCAATGACATCTGACCGTTTAAGATAGGATTTTCGACGCAATCATGCGTACGAATGGTACCAGGTGGCGTTCATAAGCCCGAAAAGGTATGAAATTTCCCCTGGGAAAAGCCCCCTAGGTGTAGTAAAAGCAGTAAGAGGTTTGGCGTCGTTCAGATTAACGGAACTTGCCAATATCCATTTAGGATAAAAATCAAGTTTTAGTGAATAAAAATGAGATTTAGAAAAGCATAGTAAGTAGCTCCTACTAGTTTAAAGGCATTAGGTTCAGCATCGAACCTTCGTAACTTGGTTCAATTTTGGCCGTTAGTTTGTTATGTGTCTTTTATCGAACAAATAACCATCGGCCGAAGATTATGCAGAAGTGGGATGAGTTCAAAAATTTTTTTTATTTTTAAATCTATCTTTGGGGTTTAATTTTTTTTAAAATTCCCATGAAGTCTAAACACTTTAACAAAGAATGAGGGCTATAGCGTGGGTTGAAAGTGGTTTAGCTGTCCGTGAGGTTGCTAGACGGCTTGCAGTGTCACACTATCCAAAGAATTTTGGAGAGATTTCAGGCCACAGGAAGTGTGGAGGATCGCCACCGGCCAGGTCGCCCTAGATGCACCAATAGACATGATGACTGGTTCCTCTTGTTGTCAGCCCTGCGACATCGAACAGTGACTTGTTCAACTCTAAGATGTCAGCTGAGACAAACTGTAAACGTTAATGTCAGTCAAAGCACCATTCGCAGAAGGTTTACAAGAATTTGGCCTGACTGGCTGCAGGTCGACGTCCCCTGCAGTCCCAAATCCCGTGTTGCTTGGTGTCGAGAGCACATCCGATTGGACAAGGCCAACAATGGAGTCAAGTTCTCTATACACTGATGAATCTCGCTTCACTGTGTCATTCAATGATGGCAGGATTCGAGTTTGGAGACTAACCAGAGAGAGCGATTTTACTGATGTGACACAACATTTCGAGAGGTGGGTGGATCGTTTATGGTAGGGGTTTCTGTCATTTTCATGGTCTGGGGAGGCTTCTACAGGACACGGCAAGGACCACACCTGCTACATCACTCCAAGGCAACTTGACCGGCCCAAGTTACCAAACGAAATCTTGAGACCCAATTGTTCTGGCCTGCTCTGGTAAAATGGCCATAGGTGGTAATGCATATCCTCCAAGATGATAACAGCATGACCCCATCAACGAAGCTTGATGTGGTTGAATGAGTTTAATTCAGCAACAACATGGACAGATCATCAGGTATGTGGCGTGGCCAGCTCATTCACCCTGAACCTTTCTCCGATTGAGCACCTCTCGGATGTCCTTTGGTCGAAGATTGTCAACAAATCACCCCCTGCCACTAATGGATGTTTGACACAGCTGACGTGCATTTCTGCTTCAGGCAATGGCAAGCTGATTTTCCACAGGAAACTCTACGGACCCTGTGGTACTTAGATGCGTCCTACGCTGTACTTGAATGCCTTGCTGCAAACGGTGTGGTCATACCCGATTTTGAAATGTCTATTTGTCCAATATCTAATGTGTAACTTTTAAAAGGTGGGTGACACACTTCACAGCTTCATTGCGTTTGAATGTGTTGTGTTTTCATTCATTAAGTGAAAATTGTCAATTTGGTTATTCAAATAATATGCCGATTGGACTGTTACCAATTACGTATAATATCTGATTTTGTTTTATGGTTTTTTTTCACAACCAAGTTTTATTTCTAAGTGGCCCTTGACCTTTTTGACGAGTTGTAATAAATGGAAACAACTTGAACATTTCGTCCCAGTCCAGTTATTAATGGGTGCTATTCAGCAAACCATTGATTGTCTACCCTGAAGAATGGTTTACACTGTTTATACTGACTAGATCTTTATTTAAGGCCAATTTCAAAGGAGGTTATGGTAATCTACTTACGTTATCCAGATGGGGAATCATCTTGATATACTGGTTTGATGCTAAGCGATGATTTTTTGCTCCATACTATGAAGCTGAAATTAATTACACATGGGAATCAGCCTTATAGCCTCTTGAAGACAGTATTTGATGCCACTTTCCCTCAAGGCCCCAGATTACCGTCATTTTTTACTGACTCTGTGTTTTGCCCATTAAACTCTAAGAAGAAACATTTTGTACTTAATAGATGATTCAGCTTATTCGCTTATGTGAATATCAGAACAGTTTATTCATTGGCTTCCATGGACACTCAAAAAACACATGGTAATGACAAGGCAACATGAATTAGCAAAGAAGGAAACACGACAAAAAAGAGCCACTCAAAGCTAAAACCTTTCAGACAGCCAAACAACTATTTGAAACAAGAAACTAAAACAATTAACTGAACAGATGGGGACATGGGAAACCACAATCCGGGAGAGAGAGTTTTCACTTATAATGGCTGGTCCCCAGATTCTAATAATACTGTAGTGGGTTGGATGGTATTGTATGATGGTGATATTACTAAATGTAATGTATGAGGCCAGCTGTGAAGGCTCCTGAGATAAAATGTAGTTGTGAATTGTCAGAAGGCCTTTCTTGCTACCACTACGACCTCACACTTAATTTTTTTTTTTCTTAATGAATGTGGCTACGTAAAGTGTCTAGGATAATGATGTGTAATGTGGTGTGTTAGTTATAAATACACCCACAGACATTTAAGAAGACTAATAAGATTAACAAGTGTTAAAATACACTGAACTAACTCACGTGTATAAAGTTTTTGATATAATTATATTACATTATTTGGTTCGGGATCAAGTTATATATAGACAAAAACTTGTTTTAAAAAAAGGATTGAAATTTTATGAAAAAGAAAATGCATGGAATGTTACATAAATAAATGCAAGAGTGTTACCTATTTAAGTACTAGACTAGTTAGTTTTTATTAAAAAAAAAGTTCGAGTAGTAGTCCACTACTTTGGCCGGATATTTACTGTTTGTGCTGTTGGGGTGGCCTCATCACACCTGTCTATATTGACTACACAGTGTCCAGAAAATGGTGGGAATTTTTTATGGGGATATTAGTAACTACCAATAGTTGGTGAATGTCCAGCAGACCAGAGGCTCACTCATCTTTTTGTAGCTCTGGTGCTGAAAACTTGCGGTCCCACCTCTCCGTGCTGGCGGGCAATAATGGTGGTCTCTGTCACAAGAACTGCACAGATACACTCGAGTAAAGTCACCCACCGAATAGACTCTGCTTTGTTGTCGATAGAAAACTCACAGCTCTGCAATCAAAGTATGGGCTATGTGTCAAAAATCTATTCTATACCCACGTCTGGACACCACACTGACACAACAACCACATCATACAGACAGGTCAGATCTCTCTGACCAAACAGCACAGTTACCATGGTGGGTTTACATCCGATAGATCCTCCCAGACTATAGATTCTGAAAAATATTTTATTAGTTGTCGGCCCTAAAAGAAGATAGGTAATCTGTTTCAACGCTTGATTTATTTTGCATAATCCTTGCTGTAGTTTATGTACACTGTTAGTCCCTAGACCCTGACTTGGGCGGGGGGTCTAGAGCAAAATCCCTACTTGTTTGTAAGGCTAGATTTTGATATGGCAGTATCAAATCACTCGAACATGAAACAATATTCAAAATATATAAAGAAATAATTTCAATCTTACCAGATTATGAATACATAACACAGAATTGCTAGCAAAACTCAGCTGAGCTGCTGGCTATAGTATGGCGTCCCTAAATTTATTCACTGTCTTTCATATGGGAAAACACCACACTTTAAAATCTGTGTCTAACACTGAACAATTATTGAAGAATGACCCCAAATGCGCTCTGAGCGCTAATGATATGATTGTCTGTGGCCAATCACTGCCGAGGTTTCCTTTTAATTTCAAATTTCTACACTAAAGTCATTTCAGTCATGCTTCAGTCAAGTATGGATGGTTATCTGTTAGTCTGTCCGTCTCTACTTGTGTTTCTAAAAAAAATGTGCTTGATTTTTGAAGCAACCTTTCTCTCCCCTTAAAATTTTGTCGTAAAAAGTTATATTTAGACACAGCTACCGCTCAAAAACCCTCTCCTCCATAATAAGTAACTTTGAACACCTGTTCCCAAGGTCGTGTTTTTTGTGTGCAAATTGTGACACTTTTAGATTCAATATAGTCTAGCGATGATGTGAACTACACTGTCTTTTGTCATTATCTTCAATATTATCTATCCGTTTGTAAAATTAAGATCATATTATTTCATTGCTCAGAATAGGCCATCCGGCCAGCTAATTTTTATATTCCTAACATTAATATTAAGAAAAATTACTTTTTAAATTTTTGTAATATTCTTAACATCTGCGTTTTACCGCTCCATTCAAATCAAAAGCTTGGTATCGCAAAACGTCCAATTCCGTACCTCGTGTCAATTTGGGGGACGTGAATTTTTACTTTCCTCCATCCCCCCCCCCCCCTTGCGTCTCCTTAGCCTTTTCCGTCATATTTTTTTTCTTTTGATCCGCCGTTCCCCTCCTGTCTAGCAAGTCAATTTTATGGAGGGTGATGACCCGCGGTCTAGGCGATCATGTACATCAGCAGCCTACGCATTATGTTTTTATCCTTAAATGTTATCTTTTGAGTATTTTACCGTTGTATCTCTGTCAATTTCACTACACATCTCCCCACTTGAAAACATGCCTATGGCAAGTTCCAAAACCAGCGATACACATAGGTAAAATTACTCCTCACGTCTGCCACTACTCTAATTTTGATCACAGGGGTGCCGACTGAGGAAATCTGCACCGACATTCAATTTGCCTGGGATATATTGGATACTGAACTGATAGGTTGAAGCAATAAAGACCACCTCAGCAATCTTGCGTTTTCATGCTTAGCCTGAGACAAGAACACGAGAGGCTGATGATCCGTCTCCACCACAAATGTCCTACCATATAGATAGATTTGAAACTTCTTTATTGCCCAGATTAATGCTAAACATTCTTTTTCGCTTGTGGAGTATCCTTGTTCCGCCTTATTCAATTTACGGCTTGCATAAGCGACTGGTTTCAGTTCCCCATCAGGTGAAGATGATCTTTGCAACAAAGCCCCTCCGAGTCCCACATTACTTGCATCGGTTCTTAAGACAAAGTCCTGTGTCAAATCAGGCAGTTTGAGAATAGGCTTGCTAGTGAGTTTTTCCTTTAACTCTTGGAACGCTAGTTCACATTGTGCAGTCCAAATAATTTTATCTGGAAGTCCCTTGCGAGTCAGATCAGTCAGAGGAGCACAAATAGCGTTAAAATTCTTGATGTATTTCTGATAAAATCCGCATAACGACACAAATGATCGCACGTCTTTTTTTGTTTGCGGCCTAGGTGCTCTCTGCAGTTTTTCCAAGTTCTTAGGATCAGGGGTCATATTACCCTGATATACAGTGTGTCCCAAGAATTCCAACTCTTTGCATCCAATACAACATTTTGTTGGCCTAGCAGTTAAGTTCGCCTCCCGAAGTCTATCAAACAACATCTCCAGAGCTTCAATGTGTTCTTCAAAGGTCTCGGTGGCGACGAGAATATCATCCATGAAATTTGTGATACATGGGTTATTCAGGGGGGTCCAACAATTTTCGCATCATCCTTGAAAACACACTCGGAGCATTTTTCAGTCCGAATGGTAGCATATTGAATTCATAATGTCCATCCGAAGTGCTAAAAGCCAAATAAGGTCTCACTTCAGGCTTCACTGGATCTGGTAATAGCCTTTACTAAGATCCACCTTTGAAAAGTATTTTGCCTTGTTCAGTCTGGCAAATAACTGTTTTGTGTCTGGTAATGGATCCACTTGTCCTTCTGTGACAGCATTCAGTTTCCTGTAATCTATGCACAGTCTGTGTTCCCCAGACGGTTTCCTCAACAAAACGACACTAGAACTAAAAGATGATTCACTGTGCGAAATAATCCCCTCCTTCAATAAATAATCTATTTCTTCCTTTAATGCCTTCTCCTTCGCGAACGGAATAGAATAGGCTCTCATACAGATTGGGTTTGAGTCTACCAGTTTCATGTCATACTGTAGCAAATTTGTATGGCCTGGTTTATCTGTTAATACATCTGTATGTTCCTCCAGAACCTTTTGAACTCTCTCCCTCTGGTTTTTAGTCAGGTGCTTACTGACTTTTACCTGTGCTGCTGTTTCACAAGGATGTAATGGGTATTCATGTGAGGTGAGTGGTTCTTTTTGCATCTGGGTTGCAATAGCTAAGGTCAATAAGGGGGTGCTTTCCTGGAGTGGTCTGTCCAGATACTTCTTTAACAGGTTTACATGATAAACTTTTTCCTTCCCCTTTTTGTCAATTTTATAGTTTGTTCTAGACACCTTCTCTAGAACCGTATATGGACCTTGCCAACCAATTTGTAATTTATTCTGGCTTCCGGGTAGTAAAAGCAGCACCTTCTCTCCGACTGCCAGTTCCCTGTCCTTTGCCTTCCTATTAAAATATGCTGCATGTTTCTTCCTGGCTTGTTTCAAATTATCATTTGCCAGTTTCCATCCAGCTTTCAAACGAGTGGTCAGTTCGTTCACGTATTGATACGATGAGGTAACAGTCTCTTCCGCCTTCTCATCTGTCCAGGTCCTTAATAGAGCTTCTAAGGCCCTTTTATTGGCCTCCCAAATAGCAGAGTTGCGGGAGCCATCCCGGTTGAACTATGTGGTACCTCCCGGTACGCAAACAATGCGGCGGGCAGGAATTGATCCCACAGATCCGGTTTTTCGTGTGCCAGCTTTCTCAGGATAGAAATGAGAGTCCCATTGAACCTCTCTACCTGGCCGTTCCCTTGTGGATGGTACGGACTACAATGAAAGTGCCTGGCTTGAAATAGCTTAAAAACTTCTTCCGTTAGTTTCCCCTTGAACTGAGAACCATTATCCGTCAAGATTTGATGCGGGAATCCTAATCGGGTAAATATTGTAAGTAGTGCCTCTGCTACATGTTTTGAATCAATTGATGGCAGGGCTACCGCCTCTCCCCACATAGAACAAGTGTCCACCAGAGTAAGGATGTAACTGTTCCTCCTCTTGGTCCGAGTGAGAGGTCCTACAATATCCACTGCAACCCTCTCAAAAGGTGTTCCCACTATGGGCATTTCCCCTAGAGTTGCAGGAGCAGTCCAGTGCTTTGGAGCTACCCTTTGACATTCTGGGCAGGATTTGACATATCTTTTTATATCCTCCGTTATCCCTGGCCAGAAGTAATGACAAGCTATACGCTGTCCGGTGGCGCTGATCCCCATGTGACCACTGAAGGGAATCGCATGCCCGAGTTCCATCACTTTATCTCTATATGAAGTGGGAAGAACCAGCTGGTTGTGACCATTTGTTCCAGTTCCGGCCTTCCTGTATAAGAGTTTGTTCTTCATGAAATATTCCCCCTTGCTCGGAGGTGTGTGGCATTTGGGTAATTTTTAAAACATGGCTGGAGTGTCCTATCCTCAGCCTGCGCCTTCCTCATCTCCTCTGGATGAGCATTTATAGGTTCACCTTCTTCCTCCTTCTTCTGTGACCTGGTCTGCACTGTCGCCATGATCACAGGTTTCTCGGGATTCCCCAAGAAGACGTATCTACACCCCAATATCAGAGGGTAGATTGGTTCATCTATCACTGCTGCTCTGATTTCTCCTTCCACATAGCGAGTTTTCACCGTTATCCTTGCGATGGGAAGTGTCATGAGTGGTATGTCCTTAGTCGCCCCTTGTATTTCCACTGTTTCTGTGGTATACTGGCTTGGGTCCACTAGGCTAGACTTCACAACTGAATCATAATCCAAACCTGTATCATAAAGGCACCTTATGGTGACCCCATTACAAATAACATCCTCACAAACTGGGGGGTGATAAGGTTCCTGTTGTCCCTTAGGATTAACCTTTAATCTTTGCGTCCCCGACTTCATTGCAGCAATGTTTGAAGGTTTCCTTCTACAAAATTCGGTGTTATGGTTATCCTTCTTGCACCATTTGCACCATCTTTTTCCTTGGTTCAACGGTTTTCTTTCATTGAACTTTTGGTCATTGAACTGTGAGTTTCTGTCGCGATAGTCATTTCTTGGCCGCTCAAAATTTGTCCTACCTTTATTTCCCTGCTCTCTATTATCAAATTTATTAAATTGCTGTGGAGCTTTAAAATTGTCTATGTGCTTCTTTTTAGCACCACTTACCTCTGCCTGGGCTGCCTGATACCTCTCAGCAACATTTAAAATTTCCCCCAACTTCTCTGCACCTTGTTCCATGAGAAATTTTCTCATGTCTGGAGCCATGGACTCTCTCAATTGCTCAATCATGATCATTTCTTTAAGATCTTGGGTCTTCCCCAGAGCCGTCCATTTCTCCAAATAGGTTTCTATTCTGGCAGAAAATTGGTGGTATGTCTCCCCAGACAACAGTTTGGCATTTCTGAATTTCTTACGATAAAATTCACCATTCTTTTCGTACCTTAATAACAAAGCCTGCTTTAACATGTCATAATTGTCTTGGTCTTCCCTGTTCATTTTGGCAAATACTTCGTAAGAAGTACCCCTCAATCCCTGTGATAGCTTTAAGCTCCACCTCTCTCTCTCTAACCCATATGTAGTAGCTAATAACTCAAAACGTCCTAGGTACCCCTCTATGTCATCGTCTTTTTCAACAAAATGGTCTAAATGAAACCCCATAGCTGAGTTTGAGGCTCCCATACTGGGCGTAGCATCTGAGGCAAAAGGGCTGGCACCATTTTCAGGAGCCGGGCCTTGTAATTCCAGCTCCCTTAGTCGTAATTCATGCTCCCTCTGCAACCTTCTATCTTCTGCCTCCCTTTCGGCAGTCAACCTTTTTTCCTCTGCCTCCCTTTCGGCCTTTTTATCTTCTGCCTCCCTTTCGGCCTTTTTATCTTCTGCCTCCCTTTCGGCCTTTTTATCTTCTGCCTCCCTTTGCTGTCGTTTTTCTTCTGCCTCAATCTGCAGCCTCTTAATTTCTCTATCAGCCTCAATTTGTAATCTCTTTTCTTCAGCTAACCTGTCAGCCTCTAATTTTCTTTCAGCCTCTTTTTCTAATCTCCTTTCTTCCCGTTCAATATATTTATCACATTCAGTCGTTACGTATTGAATTAAAATTTGACCATCCATCCCCATCTCCTTCGCAGTGAGCACAGCAGCTGATCTAAACTTTGCTAGCTCTGCCATACTTTTTGGACAATATAATAATATACAAGATAAATCTCTAACCAGTAAATACACTAAGTACTTCTAATTACTATATGACTATAGTCTAACTAATTCTAACTAACCAGTTAACTAATTAATTATTACTGGCTGTGAAGATTCACCAACTTTTATCTGCAGGGACACTTTTAATTTTAAAGGAAATTTTACAATTTATTTCCCTACTTTTATTTCTCCCACCAGGAGATCCTAATTTTACTGTTGGGCTAATTATCCCTGGACAAGACCCCAATTTATGTAGTGGTGTTGATGGTATTGTATGATGGTGTTATTACTACATGTAACTTGTATGAGGCCAGCTGTGAAGGCTCCTGAGATAAAATGTAGTTGAGAATTATCAGAAGGCCTTTCTTGCTACCACTACGACCTCACACTTAATTTTTTTTTTTTCTTAATGAATGTGGCTACGTAAAGTGTCTAGGGTAATGATGTGTAATGTGGTGTGTTAGTTATAAATACACCCACAGACATTTAAGAAGACTAATAAGATTAACAAGTGTTAAAATACACTGAACTAACTCACGTGTATAAAGTTTTTGATATAATTATATTACATTTATTGGTTCTGGATCAAGTTTTATTTTGACCAGAACTTGTTTTAAAAGAAGGATTTAAAATTTATGAAAAAAAAATGCATGGAATGTTACATAATAAATGCAAGAGCGTACCTATTTAAGTACTAGACTAGTTAGTTTTATAAAAAAAAAAAGTCGAGTAGTCATCTCTTTGGGAGGATATTTACTGTTTGTGCTGTTGGGGTGGCCTCATCACACCTGTCTATATTGACTACACATTGTCCAGAAAATGGTGGGAATTTTTATGGGGATATTAGTCACTACCAATAGTTGGTGAATGTCCAGCAGACCAGAGGCTCACTCATCTTTTTGTAGCTCTGGTGCTGAAAACTTGCGGTCCCACCTCTCCGTGCTGGCGGGCAATAATGGTGGTCTCTGTCACACGAACTGCACAGATACACTCGAGTAAAGTCACCCACCGAATAGACTCTGCTTTGTTGTCGATAGAAAACTCACAGCTCTGCAATCAAAGTATGGGCTATGTGTCAAAATCTATTCTATACCCACGTCTGGACACCACACTGACACAACAACCACATCATACAGACAGGTCAGATCTCTCTGACCAAACAGCACAGTTACCATGGTGGGTTTACATCCGATAGATCCTCCCAGACTATAGATTCTGAAAAATAATTATTAGTTGTCGGCCCTAAAAGAAGATAGGTAATCTGTTTCAACGCTTGATTTATTTTGCATAATCCTTGCTGTAGTTTATGTACACTGTTAGTCCCTAGACCCTGACTTGGGCGGGGGGGGGTCTAGAGCAAAATCCCTACTTGTTTGTAAGGCTAGATTTTGATATGGCAGTATCAAATCACTCGAACATGAAACAATATTCAAAATATATAAAGAAATAATTTCAATCTTACCAGATTATGAATACATAACACAGAATTGCTAGCAAAACTCAGCTGAGCTGCTGGCTATAGTATGGCGTCCCTAAATTTATTCACTGTCTTTCTTATGGGAAAACACCACACTTTAAAATCTGTGTCTAACACTGAACAATTATTGAAGAATGACCCCACTTTCGCGTCTGAGCGCTAATGATATGATTGTCTGTGGCCAATCACTGCCTAGTTGTACTTTAAATTTCAAATTTCTACACTAAAGTCATTTCAGTCATGCTTCAGTCAAGTATGGATGGTTATCTGTTAGTCTGTCCGTCTCTACTTGTGTTTCTAAAAAAATGTGCTTGATTTTTGAAGCAACCTTTCTCTCCCCTTAAAATTTTGTCGTAAAAAGTTATATTTAGACACAGCTACCGCTCAAAAACCCTCTCCTCCATAATAAGTAACTTTGAACACCTGTTCCCAAGGTCGTGTTTTTGTGTGCAAATTGTGACACTTTTAGATTCAATATAGTCTAGCGATGATTTGAACTACACTGTCTTTTGTCATTATCTTCAATATTATCTATCCGTTTGTAAAATTAAGATCATATTATTTCATTGCTCAGAATAGGCCATCCGGCCAGCTAATTTTTATATTCCTAACATTAATATTAAGAAAAATTACTTTTTAAATTTTTGTAATATTCCTAACATCTGCGTTTTAGCCGCTGAATTCAAATCAAGGCTTGGTATCGCAAAACGTCCAATTCCGTACCTCGTGTCAATTTGGGGGACGTGAATTTTTACTTTCCTTTTATGGAGGGTGATGACCCGCGGTCTAGGCGATCATGTACATCAGCAGCCTACGCATTATGTTTTTATCCTTAAATGTTATCTTTTGAGTATTTTACCGTTGTATCTCTGTCAATTTCACTACACCAACTGAACACATTATCTGGAATTATTGAAACTGTATATCCTATTTACAACCCATCGGAGGTTGAACGGAGAAACTAACACTGCTCATGAGTCAGAAAGGGAAAGATAGTAAATACAGCGACTGGTCACCCTCCGCCTCTTACATATGAGACCTAGTATATGTGATGTCTCTAACACTTCACTCCTATATGGTAGTATCTACTATGGCGCTAGTGTTACCTTTGCCAGCTCCATGCACAACCTCATATTAGTTGCCTTCTACGCCATGCCTGAGAGTTCCGTAGTAAAATTCAGTCTTGTCTCTTCAGATACCCCCGAACTACGTGGGGCATCTTTTTAGAATGCTACTGACAACTGACTTCCACATATATACTCGTACATTTATCAACTTCATTTTCCTATTAGCTTCCCGCGGAGCACTGACTTACTATTACCCTCTTGCAGGGAATCTGCACGAGGCTCTTGCAGTAGAGGTGTCTGTTGTAATTTGTTTTAGAAGCACAACATCATATTAGTTGCCTTATATAACATGCCTAATGGAGCAGTCTTTTTGTACCCTTTGTCACACAATACGTCCCCGGGAATAACACAGGGCCTATTTAGATTTAGGTGATTCTAGATTATCATAAAATAGATTCGTCCTATTTTTTTTCAATTTTGACTGAAATCCAGCGCCACTGCTCCTGTTAAACATCTAAAGTCACTGATAATTGTTTCAAACCAGTAAACGAAAGGGATTACAATTACACCAATTATGTTTGCTCAAACCTAGGATCGATCTGTTCAAAAAGAGCTTAGTTATTCTAGAGCTTACTTGTGGATCAGCCTTTTACGCCACCTAACAAAGCCTGCTTACACACTACGCTTTCAAAAAAGCACTTTATAAACACTTCGTCAACACCGACTGCCTACCTCCACAGATGCAGCCTTTACCTATGCACATCTCATCCATATGTCAAACTTTCTTTTCCTCTCCCGCTCTTCTGTGTGAATAAGTTGTTATTACTGCGATGTATTATTATTATTGCATGATGTTATGTGTGGGGGAACGTAGCTGCATACCATTTTACTTTTAAAACAAGTAATTTTTTTTGTTTTATTTAATATGAAGATGTTTATGAGAATACGCAGATACTCGTATTAATTTTTTTAGCTGCTCGAAGATTTTATTTTCATCCTTTTCTGTTCAGAAGTGTGTAAGAAAGTAATTTTTTAAAATTCCTTTCCATAATGCACGGATATAAGGGAGAATGTGTTTATGTATTTCTCATTCTGATGATTGTCTGGCTGAGAGAGTAGCTATCGAAGTGGGAAGGCAAACCTGGTCCCAAAAAATGCCGTGCTGAAGTCAGATGTGTCGGCCGAAAGGCGTAAATAGCGCAGCTCCGCTGTAAACGGACTGTTACGTTCGTGTATGTGGGGGTGTTTACTTGATCACTGCTAGCAAGAGTGATGCCAGAAATGTCGGGCTTATAGTCTATGGCCGACCTATTATTTGTCAACGCGAAATGTGGGCCGTATGGATGGCCAATGATAACAATGTTATCGTAACAGGCAATGTCAGGGTCGTAAGGTTGACCAACATGGAGATCAAGCAGGCTGGATCCATTTTAAGATACATTGACAACGTTTTTATTATGTGAAGACAGGAACGACGATCATGGTATGACATTAGGCATAGACGAAGTAGCATCAATATGACAGCATAGCAGATACATTTCATATATCAATTATGTAGTAGCATCAAACATAGTTAGGATGAACGTTGATGTGACCTCTGGCAGCGGACGCCGGTCATTACAAAAATATAGTTAACGTCTTGACTTATAATTTAGCATGGGTTTAAAAATCAATGCTTGAAGTACGTGAGGAGATGAAAGTATCCAGTATACAAGATGAGAGAGAGGGGAGAGAACGAACGAACGAACGAACTTTATTTTCAAAGGGTTGAGAATTGGGCACGCAGGCCCGTCTGACATTCTGCCCTTCCTTTCTCTCGTCTTTTATACTGATTTCATTTATTCTCACATACATTTTACCCATCAATTCAAGGAATTCAACGTTATAAAGGTAAAATAATAGCATACTCACATTCACAGTATCTAATTATAAACATGAAATAAAGTATGTTGAAAAATACAAACTAAGTATCACCATGAAACAAAATATGTTGAAAAACACTATCATCATCATTAAACCTACATTCGATATTATATAATTTGTTCGGAAAAATAATCACATTAGGGGGGCAGATAATCTGAACTCATAAAGTAATCGAAAAGTTTACGATTGTATGAATAGGGACTGAGGTTGTTATCTTTCAGATAATGTGGAAGATAGTTCCAGAGATGAGCAGCAGAGTAAGCTAAGCTTTTCTTGAATAAGTCAATCCTAGGCTTGGGCACTTGTATTTTGTTAAGGCGTTGACTGCGTCTTTCACTGTATTTGAACATTGGACACAGATATGTTGGAGCATTCTGTGATAGGATTTTGTGAACAAATTTAGTTTTGTTGAACAGAAAGCGCTTTCTTAGAGGCAGTATTTTGAGATCTTTATATAGATCTACACCCTGTGCTTGGCAGTTGTCAGAGAGAGAGAGAGAGAGAGAGAGAGAGAGAGAGAGAGAGAGAGAGAGAGAGAGAGAGAGAGAGAGAGAGATGGGAAGGGCAGAATGTTAGACGGCTTTGTGTGATCAATTCCAAACCTTCTGACAATAAATTTCGCTCGTTCGATCCCTTATCGTCAGAAAGTAAAATCAGATGTCCTACATTTAAAACATTTTACAGGGACAATGGACCGTTTTGAACATTCTCTCACCCGGGTATTGTATGTTGATTATCTGTGAACCACATAATCAGGTTTGGGTTAGGACAACGGGTCGGCGGTCTTTCAGGTACACGTCTAACAAAAGATCTGGAACTTAATTTATAAGTGATATGTCCTGTTATCAAACATCATATTAAACACTATGCCAGGTTACATTACACAATATATTGCAAAAACAAAAAAGAAACTGTAAGTTTCAGATCTGGTTGTGGAGCAGCATCAATAATGTCACGACCTGAAAAGGCAATTGCTCAACACTGGTGACATGTAGACTTTCAACAACTCATGGAAAGCACGTGCATGGATCCACTGTTGTTATTCCTGTATAGTTCCCATGAGGAAGATGAGAGCGCTTGCAGTAAGATATGAAGTAAGGTGGATAGATATGAAAACACATTTTTAAAAAGGGGATTCTTCTTACTTGCACAAAGTCTGAGATGACCTTCTCCACTCTTTTTCTATTTCCCCTGTTGATCACCGTTTATATATATATATATATATATATATATATGTTTTCTCTTGTCTCTTCCACCATTTACACATTATGTCTTCTTCTACCACCTCTCTGATTCATTATTATTATTATTCTCATATTTGGTTTTTTTCTGGTTCCTTTTCCCCACTTACCATTTACTTTCTTACATCCGGAAGCGGCAGTCGTTTTGTTTTTATGTTTTCGTGGCACACTCTCTAATCCAAGGACACGCTAAGTCGTAGTAGATTATATTCGTGGTACCCATTTAAAATGTATTTTCTCATGTCTCCTACTTAGCTCTCGCTTTCTTTACATACTCTGATGAAGGCCTTGTGGTCGCAACGTTGGCTATTTTATTTGTCTTTTGTCCTAGTAAGACGAATGACCGTTTTATGGTTTTTTCCTATCCATTCATTCTTCCATCCATTCATACATCCATTCTTCCATCCATTCATCCATCCATTCATCCATCCATTCGTCCATCCATCCATTCATCCATTTATCCCGTAGTTGTTATGGGTCTTTGATGAGACAAGGAGAGAATGTGAGTATGACTACCGGTAAAATGATGTAAGAGGAGACTAATATGGGACCAGCAACCTCATAAAGTAATACAATTGTTACAGCTTTGTGCTGAAAATATATCAAGACAAACTCGTGGGTCTCTGAAGAGACACGACAGTATAATGTGCCATGAAGTAAAAGAGGTTATGGAGCTCTAGAGTAGACAAAGATCGGACCCTCCTCTCCCCAGACTCAATACTTTGTGCTCCCCTACCCCCAACTTCTCATAGCTTATTAATGAAATTAAATCTGGGGCACCTAACATAACAATGTCTGCGACGATCTTATTTACGCCACTAACTGCACGTACTGTTCCACAGATCTATAAATACATCTCTTTTGTTTACTTTACATCCTGGTTACATACCTTCTTTATGTTGATGTACTCTTTTATCTGTTAAGTCATTTATGTGCTTATTCTTGTTTTTATAATCAGGCTACCTCCTGCTGTCACTTACTGTAGAGAGTTTCCTATCATTTACTGCTTATAATTCACAGCAGACATGCAAAACAGCTTGATTATACATGGTGACTGAAACGTCATTCGTTATTTTTAAATGTTTAGCTCTTCACCCCTATCCAATTAATTTATAGGAGACAAACTTGAACATAACGAAAACGAATTGTTAAAAAAAAAATATATTTTCTAAAGTACACTGTGGCACTAACTTTACAACTCAACAAAACAAATGTCTGGTCATCGCATAGCCTCGTACAATGTCACTTTATTGGTTATTTTTGTTTTTATTTTCTTTTGTTCCTGGACATAACAAATAGAACGTATTAGTCAAATGTCAGTTCTTTTCTACCTTGTTGTGACATTGTTTTGGCATTGCTGTGACATTGTTGTAACATTGATGTGAAATTGTTGCGACATTGCTGTGACATTGCTGTGACATTGATGTGACATTGATGTGACATTGTTGTAACATTGTTGTAACATTGTTGTAACATTGTTGTGACTTTAGTGTGACATTGTTGTGACATTGATGTAACATTGTTGTGACATTACTGTGACACTGTTTAGACATTGATGTCACATTGTTGTAACATTGTTGTGACATTGTTATAACATTGTTGTGACATTTGTGTGACATTCTTGTGACATTGTTGTGGCATTACTGTGACACTGTTTTGACCTTGTCGTAACATTATTGTGACACTATTGTGACAGTGATGAGATATTGTTGCGACATTGCTGTGACATTGTTGTGACATTACTGTGACACTGATGTGACTTTTGCTGTGACATCGGTGTGACATTGATGTGACATTGTTGTGACATTGTTGTTATATTGCTGTGATATTGTTATGACATTATTGTGAAGTTGGTGGCACATTGTTGTGGTATTGTTGTTACATTGCTGTGACATTGTTGTGACATTATTGTATCAATGTAGTGACATTGTTGTGATATTGTTGTGACATTGTTGCGATATTGATGTGACATTATTGTAACACTGTTGTGGCATTGTTGTGACATTGTTGTGAAATTTCTTTGACGCTGTTGTGACATTGTTATGACATTATAGTGACATTGTTGTAACATTTCCTTGACATTGTTGTGACATTGTTGAGAAATTGCTGGGGCATTGTTGTGACATTGTTGTGTCGTTATTGTAACATTGTTTTGACATTATTGTAACATTGTTGTGACATTGCTGTGACGTTATTGTGACATTGCTGTGATATTGTTGTGACGCTGCTTTTTGACATTGTTTCATGTAAATCCAATAGATACAAGTAAAGATGTATAAATTTTAAAACGAATGAACGTCATCAGACCTGAAAGTGTTTTATATTGGGACATGCACCCTAATATAGTCGATAGGTTTAACGGGACGCGCCTTACCAAAACGAGGCAAAATTTTATATTTAAAAAAAACCGATTTAAAAAAGGCAATGACTTTTTAGTCATCCTGTACATCTTCCTCACCTCATATTATAAAGAGCATGTCGTAAGGTTTAATTATTATGAGGATATGTTTGTGACTGGGCAGTATCATTAAGTAACAAACATTGCTACAAACACCACAGCTGCAACAACACATCTATACTTTGATGAAGCTTTCTGCAGGTGAAGTAAGACAAGCTGCATTAAGGGATCCAATCTCAATAAGCATTACAAAGGGAAAAAACAATGATAAAATAAAGATATTCACTCATCGTCTCCCCTATCACACAAAAAAATATTTTTTACTCCTAGCTCTTGATCTAACCTTAACATTTTGTTTTTTGTTTGTGTTTGTCTCTTTGTTATGTTTTCCATTATTGCAGGGAACAGATGTAAAAATGCGTTATTACTTATTCCTTTCCTCTTCCGTTTCCTTTTGCTTCCTACAGAGCATGCCAAAGAAGAAGGAAAGAAAATCCAAACATTAAGTAGGGCTACAAATGAAGAGTTAAAAACAAAAATCATCAACAACTATAGAGACAAATGGCTTAAGGATCACCCAGAGTCCAGTATTATAAAACTATGCTATACATTACCACGACGAGATCAAGTGACAATTTTTAGACTGAGAACCTGCCCTTGTAGACTGAGATACCTTCTGTACAACATATTTGAAAATTGGACAGACAAATGTGTGTCCATGTAAGGGGGGACAAGCAGGACATGTCAGACACCCGTAAAACTGTGCTGAGCGCTTATGTCTTTGCTCTGATGAAAGACTATGGTCAATCGTTCTCTCAGACACCCATAAAACTGTGCTGAGCGCTTATGTCTTTGCTCTGATGAAAGACTATGGTCAATCGTCCTCTCAGACACCCGTAAAACTGTGCTGAGCGCTTATGTCTTTGCCCTGATGAAAGACGACTACGGTCGTTCGTTCTCTCTGTTTTCCTCTCTGTCTCCATGTATGATGTACACCTTATCTCCACCCTCTCTATCTCCCTGATCTGACATCTGATAATTACCTGAGACATAATTTGTGTGTTTATTTGCTTTGTCAGTGGCTACAAACTTCTTCTGTAGATCTGTGAAGAAAACAGATACATTTTTTTTTTTTACATAGAAAGCTTTCTGCCAACATGTACTTAAGCTTAACAACACTGACTTTCTATAAATCAGTAGTAAAAAAAAATGATTTGGTTCAATAGAAATGTGTGTGCTAACATGGAAGCATGACGGTTGTTAGTTACCGTGTAAGAAACCTTCATTAAAGCAGTTATGTACCTTTTGTTGTGACTTTTGACCAACTTGTTTCAAATTATGAAGGTGCCAGCCCAATACAAACCTTCATTTTAATGACCTTTTAGGACATGCGTGAGGAAGCATTACCCATGGTCTTTCTTTGTCTCCCCTGGACTCCCGGGAACTATACGATAATATCTACTTGCTTGTTGCTACATTTGTCCTATAAACATAACAAAGAAAGAAAGGTAATCTGCTCACATGGAGAGACAGAATATAACAAAGAGAAGAGCACAACAAACAAATCATTTGAAATGTGACGTGTTCTGTAATTAAAAAAAAAATCAAACTGTGTCAAACAATTTTGTTAACTCTTTAATTTGGTTTAAAAAAAAATCAATTGTAAGAAATTCTATATTTTATGAACCTTCATATTTTGTGTTATCAAAAGGTCTCCATTATATCTCATAAATTGCTATTTTTATTGTTAATCAGAATTGACCTCACTGCACTCCGGGCAAACCTGTAGGTGCTCAGTCTCCCTCAGAAAATGTTGGAAAGTATGAATGCTATTTGTACCTGTAGCACGCTGGTTGTACATACGAGTACAACGGATGCATCCTCTCTCACGTCCATTTCTGATAGTCCCTTGTTAAATGCCAAACTCCAACAGCCTCAGCCTTGTTGATTCATCCATTGCAATGTCATTATCCAGCATGCGATCATTAATAGCCCTTAGTATCTCTCCCTTATCCATGTCCAGTTCTCCCACTATGGGTGCTCTAGAAGCCAGTCTGTCAGCTATCTCATTGCCACGTACCCCTGCATGACCATTCTCAGAAATGATGTTACGTACTTCTTTCTTATCGTAAACTTTCAGACGTCAGTTTAAATAAGTTTAAAGAAAGCAGTAGTCAGCATGAGAGTCCAGGAATGTTTTTTCAGCGTATAAGCTTGAATGAATGGTCTTCAGTTCCGGTGGGAAACTATATTTGGATTGTGTTAATTTTCACGAGTCAGTGGGTATGTTAGCTGTTGTGATTTCACACCTACTGGTGTTGTGAGCTGGTACTCAGCCCAGCGGAAAATTACTCGTATGTAAGAGTAAATTATGTTCAGCGAGGCGTGTGTACGGAATTCAGGTGGTTTTTTTTTTGAACGTTTGTAGCAGGGTACGAATAGGCTATGAAGTGTGTTCAAAGGAACAGTTGACGGCGAGTATAGAGCGGGAAGAAAAGTGTTGTTAAGACGGCTAGAGTTTTTGTGAAACTGAATTTTCATGAGGAGGATTGTCAAAGTTATTTGCAGTCAACCCATGTGGATGATGAGAGAGATGTTGTGATTTGTTTATCACGGTGACCTGTACATGGTCCTGCGATTATTGTTACTAGATCTGTTAACTAAACATATGGGAGATTGAACAAGCTGTGCGAGTGGAATTATTTGTTTGAATCATTACCTAGGCAGCGAGCTTGATGGAGGTGTATGGTTGTTGTTGGGAGTCTCTACACTTCTAGATCTATCCACATACACCCTGCCCATCACATAGAGTTTGTATATGAATGGTACTTTTGCCTTAACTGAGAGATCAGTGGCATTTCGTTCGAAACATGGACATCAGACCCAGTACCAATTTTCTCGGGACTACACCAGGATTCTCCACTATCACCGGTGCTGTTTAATATCTAAAAGTAAAAGTAGCCACCATTCAGCCAAGTGGGTTGGGGCGAACACTGACTTTTGCTGATGACATACTCGTGTACAGAACTAGCTCTGACCGACAGGAAATGGTTAATAGCATACACGGGACACTAAAGAAATAAAAACAATGATCTTAAACAGCATGCTCGAGCATCAATGAGCAGTAAAAGCTATTGCAGGTAATCTCTGGTCCAAAATATGTAATTAGGTTTTGATAAAACTATCTGTACATTGTCGCATTGTAAATGAAAACAAAAACTGGTGTGATCATCTGGATCTAGTAAAACTGTCAGTGTCTACAACAGTCATTCACCAGTTTCCACATTTCAAACTAGGTGAATAGTTCAATTCGAAGCGAATATTTGTTGCTAAATTGTGGAATTCTAACGGAATATAAAATTCAAAGGAGTACATGTTAAAAATGCACGCTACTGATTATATTCAATAAACAGGTAAGTAAACTAGTTTTCTTCTTTTTGTTTTGTTAGTTGAAATACACAGAATAGTACAAATATGGGCTACTGTATCTGCATCTAATTTTATTTCAAATTATTAGTTAACCTAAACGAAAATGCAAATCGGGTCTGAAACTCGCGATTGGGTCCATTTTCCTGCAATACGGGTACAGCCGAAAATGGCGGCCAAATTTTAGTTCGCGTAACTCTTTATATAAAGGGGCTCTAGCGTCTCTGAGGTCCAGTTGTGATTGGTTTACTTTGTACTTGGTATCGGAGTTTACTAGAAAGTATGGACTTTAAGCATTGCAAACATTCGTACGAAATAAGTATAGCCTCTTTGCACTCAGGACAAACCCATAGGTGCTCAGTCTCCCTCAGCAAATGTCGAAGAGTTTGAATGATAACTGTACTTGTAGCACGATTGTAAATAATAATAATCACAGTTATAAATAATTAATAAAAATGTATAATTAACTACTTTGTAAGATAATTACTTCTATTGGCGTTAAAATATAAAGAAATATTTTAATACGGCATTCTAATCACAATGTTATTTAATTTAAACACGCGGTTTGAGGTTGGCAAAGGTGGGTGCAGATTTGCCAATGCGACTGTCAATTTGTGTGTCCAGAGAGAGTTTGTCGTTGATGGTAGACCCCAGGTATGTGAAGTGGTGCACCACTGCCAGTTCATAGTTATCGATAGTGATAATTGGTGTAACATCTACATCCTGACTTAGCACATTTGTTTTGTGTAGACTTATTGTGAGGCCAAAGCCCTTACCTGCTTGATTGAAGCGATTCATCAAGCTCTGAAGCTCCTGTTGACTTTGAGTGACGAATGCAGCGTCACCAGCGAATAAAAAGTCTCTTATAGTGACCCTTCTGATTTTTGTTTTTGCCTTCAGCCGTACGAGGTTAAACAGCCGGGCATCTGACCTAGTGTGAAGGCATATTCCTTCAGTTGCATCTCTGAATGCATGTTTCAAGAGCAAGGCAAAGAAGATCCCGAAGAGGGTTGGAGCCAGGACTCAGCCTTGTTTAAAGCCACTTCGTATGTCACAGGGCTGTGATGTGCTTTGAGCATATTGGACTGTTCCCTTCATGTCTTCGCGGAATGACTTTATCTTTTCCAGCAATTTAGGGGGGGGGGGGGGGCAGCCCTTTTTTCAGGATGATTCTGAAGAGTCCATCCCAACTAACCAGGTAAAATGCTTTTGTGAGGTCCATATAGGCGAAACATAAAAGCCGTTTCTGCTCTCTTGGTTTTTTTTCCATGAAGCTGGCGGATAGAAAAGATTATCTCTGTTATTGATCTATCAGCTCGGAATCCACACGGTGGCTCTGGATATATGCGCTCAGCTAACATGTGTAGTCGCATTAAGATGACTCTGGCAAAAACGTTACCAACAATACTAAGAGGAGAGATGCCTCTGTAGTTATTGCAATCACTTCTGTCTCCTTTACTTTTATACAGTGTTACAATCTTGGCATCTCTCATGTCTTGAGGAATAGTTGTCTCTTCCCAGCACTGACACAGCACCATATGCAGGGGATATACTTACTTATCTTCCCTTCCAGTCATTACTGACCATAGGAGCGTACCTCCCGAAAAAACGTCCGGTGGCACAAGGTTGGGCAATTGTAGATCGAGCTGTTGCCCATGCAGCAAGACCCGGCCTGGACGTCAGAGGATCGGTCGAGCTGCTACAGTCTGACACTAGTAGCAACCGCCTGTCATTAGTGAGATACGGAACTTGCCCTCTAATCCATCTTTGAGTTTGGTCATTTGTGACTATATAAGGGATGCAGACGCCTCGAGAGCGGAGGGTCTGTGGAAATGCCGGACATTTCGCGTCCTTCCAGTCATAACTGATGATATAAAGGATACAGACGCCTCGAGAGCAAAGGGTCTACAGAAATGCCGGACATTTTGTGACATGCAAGCATGTATTAGCTCTAGACAACCTCGACTGATTTAGACATGCATGGCTTAATCTTTGAGACAAGCATATGACTACTAGCAGGATCAACCAGATAACTGTCAGAACAGACGTGCGTCTTCTTCCACCATTTCGTCGCTCGCGCGGGGAGGGAGACAGCGCTATGTACAGATCGGATCCCTGCGGCCCCGACGATTTTATTCTTGCGAGAACCACTGGCCGCCTGCTGACAAGACGTTCCCCTATTCGGACAGGACGGGCGGAAAGCGACACCAGCTTACTGACTGCCGGCCCATCACTCATTGTGAGAGCGGGGCCTTTTTTGAGACTGTTGTCGAGCCACGATACGGAGATGCGACAGCTTGCTCACATCACGACCGGGGGGCTGCGATTTACGGATACAGGAGCCAAACTACTGCCTCGCTAACCGGTTAGCGGGATGTACTAGCGTGCTCTTAAAGGATTTGATTAAATCGTGAGGAAGCCCAGCACTGCCTGGTGCTTTGCCAGAGGCCAAGCTATCAATGGCCTTGCTGAGGTCTTCTAATGTTGGTTCAGCTTCCAGCTCCTTCATGGTTGGCAGACATTTGACAGCGTCAAGGGCTGCAGGCGTGACGGTATTTTCTCCATCGTAAAGCTCAGAGTAGTGCTCTACCCACCTCTCCGTCTGCTTACCCTTATCGGTTTGCTTCTCTCCGCTGGTGGTATTTAGCGGTGCCATCTTAATTTTTTAGGGACAAATGGTTTTCTTTATACCGTCATACATTTATGTCACGGGTATTACTCCCCTTGCTCTGCAGTGATGAGCCAGTAGCGACCAAACTTTAGAGTATCTTCTGAGGGTCTTCAAAGTTGTCTACCTTTCATTCTAGATTTCTCTTGGAAGAGATGTGAATTGAAGAATGATAATTTAGTTCAAGGGAGCTTCACTGGAGTTTAAATAAATCAAGTACTACGGCTGAAAGGATCCAGGCTGTGTAAACTTGTTATCGTTCCTGACCTTTTATGAGTTAGCATTTAGCTCGTTCTGATGAGCCCCCAACTGATTTAACTCAGTGAAGTATTACTTAAATATCTTTGTAATAAGTATTTATAATAACTGAGACGTACGGACGTAGTTCACTCAAAATGACGACTCAATCAACTCTAAATTTGTATATTTACAGATAACAGATTTAATAATAAATTATCGCTAACAAATGTAAAATAAATAAGGGTGGGGTGAATCTACTCGTAGATAGCGTCTATAAAATTTAATCACAGGTGATGGTCTGATTTGAAAAGTTATTACTTAGAGAGTTCACTTGCTTTGTTTGGTCCATACTTGCTGATTGGAAAGTAATATTAGTGATAGCGCCTTTAAACTGTCTGGGTCGTCCACGGGTCCTATACACCAAAGTTGTGTGAGTGTCATGAGATTGCCTATCCTCAGTCAATAATGCACTTTTAATGGGGTGGAAAATTGGCTGAGCGTCCTTTCACGATGGACTGTCACAGCAATGCGATGGCGCCGTTTGGTTGGTCCTAGGTTCGATTCCCGGTAAGCCTATCACTTATATTTTCTTTTCTGTTGTCTAGTGTCATCCTTTATGTCCAACGTGTACCTGTTAATTACTTTTATTTATTTATTTACTAATTTATTTACTGTTCACAGGACTCAAGGTTTCCTCCATTATTTATGTGCTTGGCGAGTGACTGAGTTTCTGGGCTGGAAGTGCATGCCGTTTTGAACGTAATTGCAAACACTATCCACTGCTTTTACCAGAAGTAATTCCCATTAAGTTACCCATTGTCGCTCCCAAAGGAACATGTTCTCCGGAGTGCACGTGTCGTGGAATATTCTAATCCACATATATAAATTATCAAGTAAATATAAAGCCTAATAAATACATATAATAAATAAAGGAAGAAGAATGGTAAAGAACAGTGCTGTCACAATGACTGTACTCGAAATCCCCCTTGTTTTCTGCTTCGTCTGCAAATTGTAACGCTTTCACGTTGATAGTAAAAGCTTACTGTATTATACCCGCTTTCTTCAATGAAACGTGTGCTGTATTTCTAAGAAAAACCTTGAAATATGCAAGTTGACCTAAATTTTAAATTCCATTCATGTCTTTTTCTACACTGCGTTACCAAAACGAACGAACAGATGGACAAAAGGATAAAGAGAGAGGGGAGGGCTGAAAATCAGGAACGCATGCAACACGCGTCGCGCGGTACACAAATGCTGCCATCACGCGTGTAAGTCTACATGCACTAATTTTTTTTCAGACGGACAGTGATAAAATACACTACCCTTTCCCAGAGTTAGGTTTATAAATCCTGAAATCTCTTATTAGGAAAGACAACATTAGATGGGTTTACGGTTGAAAACATAACAGTACCCAGACAGCACATCTTCGAAACAGGAGGTAGAAGAAATTGCATATTTTGAACGCAGCCACGTAGCTCCTTTAAATTTGTATTTTTGGGTTCCTTAGGGCTTGCTGACAAATAATATGTAAAACGTTACGCAAATAGTCCAGGAATTAATAAATTATACCCAAAATAAAATAGTGAGGATGCCTGACAGCATGGAATCATTTCTGCTCATAAGATTTTTTTTATAACGTGTTTGAAAAAAATTTACGTTACAGAAATAGTCTACCATGTAAACTCCAAATTGATTGGAGCGCAACAAATGAAAGCCTAACCACGATTGGTCGGACTATAAATACTATCTTTCGTTGTCAAGGGAGACGGGGAAGGGTAACATTTTTTTCAAACACTTGTCGAAACGTGGCTCATTGGCCAGTCTCGCTGATATACACACTTGGGAGCGTTAGTTCGAAACCACTTGTTTAAATAAGCTTGATAAAGCATCAGTGCGTTGAAGCCAGCTTATATTTTGCTAAATAAAAGCCTGGAACATAGGCAGATGGGAATTTGTGCCAGTTTGTGCCAGAATTCATTGCTAATCAACGTATCTGTGTTTATTTCCATGAAATTGTGGTAAGCTTGAACCATTCAGTATCTTTTAATGAAAATTGAATGTAAATTGTTGATTTATGCCTGTATATATATGTGTAGTTCAGTGGCAAACGTGAGGTAAAGCCTATAATGCTCCAGCCTGAACAGAGGGTGTCGGAGAGAAGTAAAACGGCATGGAATGGCCAAACAGTACACTGACACCTGGATGATTGACTAGAAAGAAATAATGCTGGAAGTGCAGAGGCGTAGTAACCATTAAGAAGGGTAATACTGGAATAAAGTATTTCAAATGAAGCTGACAGTTGGCCTAACGCTCTGAACTCAATGTTTGTGCTGTGTTGTGATCAGTGTAAAAAGAAATTATAAGTTAGTTATGAAGTAGAAGGTACATCCTCCTTGATTTCAGGGACCGTGGTCTTGATGGTAGTGAGCAGCACCTGGTCAGAGCTTTGCTGAATCCTGAGTCGGACAGCATACTCCTTGGTCTTTTTAGCTATCAGTGAGGTGTCTCCTGAACCCAGAGGAGAATTCGAGCAGAGGAGTCCTTTCCTGCCGCCATCACGCCAGATAAGCGAATTGGCCAGCTGAGCTCAACATTATGTCCCCTCATCTTGAAATGACTTTGTAAAATTAACATTAAGAGGGGAAATTAATTGTCTTAATATCAGGAACTGAGAACATCTCCAATACTAGTTTCCTTAAGACAAACTATTGAAGTCATGATGACAACTACCAACAGAGCTTGAACAAAACAAAACCAGTATTACCTCATACTACTATTACACAACTGACACACATAGGATATTTTTAATAATATATGTCACTACCAGATTCATATTAATACATTCTGTACATAACTTGTAATTAACATTGATTGTGATTCCTGGTTCCTTTGTCTTTGAATCAGGACACACATATGCCTTTATGATAGAAATGAATACATATTGTTATTTGAAAAGTTACGAGTGTCTCCTGTAAGATATTCTCATAGAGTGTTATATGTATGTGAGTGTCACAGTGTTGTCAAGAGTAGTGGATTAAATTAAATTGTTTATCTGTCTGTTGTTGTGACTTACACTTCACCATACTCATACCCTAGACACATAACGTAGCATCACACTATTCCAGAATAATTCTGACTGAGATATATATAGATATGTGGTAGCAAGTAAGGTTATATATAATACACTACTCTTATTAGATATATACCTTCACAGCTGATCTCAGTCAGTACACTAAGTCCCCTATAAATATTTATAACATCCCACTTCACCACATATATTGGGGTCTCGCTCTTGGGATTTTGAATCTTTAACTATTAAAAATATTGGGGGTAATTCACTTCAGGGAATATAAGAATTAAAAGGTATCCTTGGGTGGAATTAAATAAGGTTGAGCTCACGGTGCCTGTGTTGTCCATTATATATATTTAGAATTTGAATTGTTGGTTAGACATTATATAAATTTACCTGATAGACAATGGCGGACCTGGCCAAATTTCGATCTGCCGCTGTTCAGACTGCAAAAGAGTTAGGATTAGATGGGCAAGTTATGGTTGCTTATGTCACGACGGAATGTGACAAATTTATTGAACGCGAAGAAAGAAGGTTTGAAGCCGAAAGAAAGTTAGAGGCTGACAAGGAAATTAAGAGGTTGCAGATTGAGGCTGAGGCTAAGAAATTGGAAGCAGAAGAAAGAAGATTGACTGCCGACAGGGAAGACAAGAGATTAGCTGCAGAGAGGGAAGCAGAAAAGGAGGAGAAAAGATTACAAAGGGAACATGAGTTACGACTAAGGGAGTTTGAGTTTCAAGGCCATGCTCCTGAAAATGGTGCCAGCCCCTTTGCCTCTGATGCTACGGTTACTCAAGGAGCCTCAACCTCAGCTATGAACTTTCATTTAGATCATTTTGTTGAGAAAGACGATGATATTGAGAGCTACCTAAATAGGTATGAGCTATTAGCTACCACGTATGGGTTAGAGAGAGAAAGGTGGAGCTTAAAGTTATCTCAGGGACTTCGTGGGGCAGCTTATGAAGTTTTTGCAAAAAATGAGCAGAGGTGATCAGGAAAATTATGACATGCTAAAGCAGGCTCTTTTGTTAAGGTATGAAAAGAATGCAGAATTTTATAGAAAAAAATTTAGGAATGCTAAACTACTGTCAGGTGAAACCTATCACCAGTTCTCTGCACGAATAGAGACATACTTGGAGAAATGGACTTCTCTGGGGAAAACCCAAGATCTTAAGGAAATGGTCCTTATAGAGCAACTAAGAGAGTCCATGGCTCCAGACCTGAGAAAGTTTCTCATGGAACAAGGTGCAGAGAGGCTGGGTGAGTTGCTAAATGTTGCTGAAAGGTATCAAGCAGCTCAAGCAGAGGTAACAGGTAATAAAAAGAAACAGGTGGACAACTTTAGGGCACCACAGAACTTTAATAAATTTGATCCTAAGGATCAAAATAAAGGTAAGCACCAATTTGATAGGCCACGGTATGACAACAAAAATAAATTCCCACAATTCGATGAAAGGAAATATGATGAAAGAAAATCTTTCAACCAAGGAAAAAGGTGGTGTAAAAATTGTAAGATGAACAATCATGACACTGACCGTTGCAGAAGGAAACCTGTGTATATGGCAACCCTTCAGGTCAGGTCGACCTCAAGACAGGAGGAGGATATTATGTTAGATACCACTCCAGAAGAGATGAGGAAGGCACAGGCTGGGGATAAAACACTCAAGCCTTGTTTCAGAAAATTGTCAACTTGTCATACAACTCCAGGCAAGGGAGATTTTTACATGAAAAACAAGTTGATGTATAGGAAGACTGGAGCTAGATCCAAAGGTCAGGGGGGACAGCTGGTTCTTCCTAAAAGATATAGGGGCAGACTTAATAAGGAGCCTACATGTGAAACCAGATGGGGACCATGAGAAGATAGGTACCATCATTCAAAAGGTGGCTCACAATTATTATTGGCCCAAAGCAAGATGGGACATTGAGAATTTTGTAGAAAGGTGTAGCATAGCACATGAGGGAACACCCACAAGTGGGAACATGGATCAGGACCTGGACACGCCACGGGGCAAAATTAGGCCTGATACTAAAAAGAGATATAAATTTGGAAAAGTGGACCAAATGGAATGGGAAGCCCCTTTTCACGGACAAGCTTCACTAAACTGTTTTACAATGGCCACTATGCGGAGAGTGCAAAAGGATGTCTTACCCCAGGATAAGCCGACAATCCCTCAATCGGACTTAAACAAACTGGAGGAAGAGGATGTAGAGAGGAAATCTCTCATCAAGAATTTTAAGTGGGGAGACAGCCCCAAAAGAAAAATTGGTAGCGGTCGTTTTGTGAATGATAATTCTGGGAGGAAAAAATCATCACTATAAAGCTTCGAGTGGAAGAGACCATACCGGTGCATGGACAAATAGGTCCACACAATTAAAGGTCCATATGTAGCTTTGTTAAGAACGTGGACTGATGAAAAGGCAGAGGAAAACATTACATCTTCATACCAATATGTGAATGAGCTGACCACTCGGTTAAAAACTGGCTGGAAACTTGCCAATGAAAATTTGAAACAAGCCAGGAAGAAACATGCTGCCTACTATAACAGGAAGGCGAAAGACAGAAATTTGGCTGTGGGAGAGAAAGTACTGCTTCTTTTGCCCGGGAGTCAGAATAAGTTACAAATTGGATGGCAGGGTCCATATACAGTTCTAGAGAAGGTGTCTAGAACAAATTATAAGATAGATAAGAGGGGAAAGAAAAAATCTATCATGTGAATCTCCTGAAGAAATATTTGGAAAGAGAACATCAGGAAGAGACACACTTGTTGACCTTGTCCATCGCCATGGAGATGAAAAAGGAACCACTTTCATCATTTGAATATCCATTACACCCCTGTGAGACAGCAGCACAGGTGAAAATCAGTACACATTTAACGAAACCTCAGAAAGAGAGAGTGCAACAGGTTCTAAATAATCATGCAGAGGTGTTAACAGACCGACCAGGGCATACAAACCTATTGGAATATGATATGAAACTAATAGACTCCACACCTGTCTGTATGAAACCATATTCGATTCCGTTTGCTAAGGAGAAAGCTTTGAAGGAAGAGATAGACTATCTGTTGAAGGAAGGAATTATTTCGCACAGTGAATCTTCGTATAGTTCCGGTGTTGTACTCTTAAGGAAGCCCTCTGGAGAACATAGACTCTGTATAGATTACAGGAGACTGAATGCTATTACAGAAGGACAGGTGGATCCATTGCCGGATAGAAAGCAGCGTTTTGCCAGGCTAAATAAAGCTAAATATTTCTCAAAAGTGGATCTGAGTAAAGGATACTATCAGATTCCAGTAAAGCCTGAGGTTAGACCATACCTAGCTTTTAGTACCTCAGAAGGACACTATGAGTTTAATAGATTGCCATTTGGATTGAAGAATGCGCCTAGTGTCTTCTCTAGAATGATGAGAAAATTATTGGATCCTCTGAATAATCCCTGTATAACAAATTTTATGGATGATATCCTTATAGCAACAGAAACATTTGAGGACACATTGACTCTCTGAACATGCTGTTTGATCGACTTAGGGAGGCAAATTTAACAGCCCGACCAACCAAATGTTGCGTTGGATGTAAAGAATTGGAATTTTTGGGACACACAGTTTATCAGGGAAACATGACCCCTGACCCAAAGAATTTAGAGAAACTACAGAAAGCCCCGAGACCACAAACCAAGAAGGACGTGAGATCCTTTGTCTCATTATGTGGTTTCTACCAGAAGTATATCAAAAACTTTAATTCCATATGTGCACCTTTAACGGAATTGACACGTAAAGGACTTCCAGATCGCATTACATGGACACCACAATGTGAAATGACTTACCAAGAATTGAAGGAAAAGCTCACAAGTAAACCCATTTTGAAATTACCTGACTTAAGTCAGGTAATTTCATAGTAAGGACGGATGCAAGTAATATTGGGTTAGGTGCAACTTTACTACAGAAATCAGATGCATTGGATGGGGAATTAAGCCCAGTGGCATATGCTAGCAGAAAGTTGAATAAAGCTGAAATCAACTACTCAACTAGCGAAAAAGAATGTCTTGCAGTAATATGGGCAATAAAGAAATTCAATATTTATCTATATGGGAAGGCATTTAAGTTGCAAACAGATCACAAACCTTTATCGTTTCTAGCACAGGCTAAGCATGAGAACTCTAGGTTACTCCGATGGTCTTTACTTCTGGCTCCATATAATTTTAGCATTGAGTATATATCTGGAAAAACCAATTTGGGAGCGGATTTTTTAAGCCGCCATCCGTGTGATGAGAATCACCGTAAACCCCAGAAATAATAATAAATTTCTCTATGTGTATATAGAATAAAGGACTGACATATAATGTCTGTTTTAAGAGGGGAGGTGTCGTGGAATATTCTAATCCACATATATAAATTATCAAGTAAATATAAAGCCTAATAAATACATATAATAAATAAAGGAAGAAGAATGGTAAAGAACAGTGCTGTCACAATGACTGTACTCGAAATCCCCCTTGTTTTCTGCTTCGTCTGCAAATTGTAACGCTTTCACGTTGATAGTAAAAGCTTACTGTATTATACCCGCTTTCTTCAATGAAACGTGTGCTGTATTTCTAAGAAAAACCTTGAAATATGCAAGTTGACCTAAATTTTAAATTCCATTCATGTCTTTTTCTACACTGCGTTACCAAAACGAACGAACAGATGGACAAAAGGATAAAGAGAGAGGGGAGGGCTGAAAAATCAGGAACGCATGCAACACGCGTCGCGCGATACACAAATGCTGCCATCACGCGTGTAAGTCTACATGCACTAATTTTTTTTCAGACGGACAGTGATAAAATACACTACCCTTTCCCAGAGTTAGGTTTATAAATCCTGAAATCTCTTATTAGGAAAGACAACATTAGATGGGTTTACGGTTGAAAACATAACAGTACCCAGACAGCACATCTTCGAAACAGGAGGTAGAAGAAATTGCATATTTTGAACGCAGCCACGTAGCTCCTTTAAATTTGTATTTTTGGGTTCCTTAGGGCTTGCTGACAAATAATATGTAAAACGTTACGCAAATAGTCCAGGAATTAATAAATTATACCCAAAATAAAATAGTGAGGATGCCTGACAGCATGGAATCATTTCTGCTCATAAGATTTTTTTTATAACGTGTTTGAAAAAAATTTACGTTACAGAAATAGTCTACCATGTAAACTCCAAATTGATTGGAGCGCAACAAATGAAAGCCTAACCACGATTGGTCGGACTATAAATACTATCTTTCGTTGTCAAGGGAGACGGGGAAGGGTAACATTTTTTTCAAACACTTGTCGAAACGTGGCTCATTGGCCAGTCTCGCTGATATACACACTTGGGAGCGTTAGTTCGAAACCACTTGTTTAAATAAGCTTGATAAAGCATCAGTGCGTTGAAGCCAGCTTATATTTTGCTAAATAAAAGCCTGGAACATAGGCAGATGGGAATTTGTGCCAGTTTGTGCCAGAATTCATTGCTAATCAACGTATCTGTGTTTATTTCCATGAAATTGTGGTAAGCTTGAACCATTCAATATCTTTTAATGAAAATTGAATGTAAATTGTTGATTTATGCCTGTATATATATGTGTAGTTCAGTGGCAAACAGGAGATAAAGCCTATAATGCTCCAGCCTGAACAGAGGGTGTCGGAGGGAAGTAAAACGGCATGGAATGGCCAAATAGTACACTGACACCTGGATGATTGATTAGAAAGAAATAATGCTGGAAGTGCAGAGGCGTAGTAACCATTAAGAAGGGTAATACTGGAATAAAGTATTTCAAATGAAGCTGACAGTTGGCCTAACGCTCTGAACTCAATGTTTGTGCTGTGTTGTGATCAGTGTAAAAAGAAATTATAAGTTAGTTATGAAGTAGAAGGTACATCCTCCTTGATTTCAGGGACCGTGGTCTTGATGGTAGTGAGCAGCACCTGGTCAGAGCTTTGCTGAATCCTGAGTCGGACAGCATACTCCTTGGTCTTTTTAGCTATCAGTGAGGTGTCTCCTGAACCCAGAGGAGAATTCGAGCAGAGGAGTCCTTTCCTGCCGCCATCACGCCAGATAAGCGAATTGGCCAGCTGAGCTCAACATTATGTCCCCTCATCTTGAAATGACTTTGTAAAATTAACATTAAGAGGGGAAATTAATTGTCTTAATATCAGGAACTGAGAACATCTCCAATACTAGTTTCCTTAAGACAAACTATTGAAGTCATGATGACAACTACCAACAGAGCTTGAACAAAACAAAACCAGTATTACCTCATACTACTATTACACAACTGACACACATAGGATATTTTTAATAATATATGTCACTACCAGATTCATATTAATACATTCTGTACATAACTTGTAATTAACATTGATTGTGATTCCTGGTTCCTTTGTCGTTGAATCAGGACACACATATGCCTTTATGATAGAAATGAATACATATTGTTATTTGAAAAGTTACGAGTGTCTCCTGTAAGATATTCTCATAGAGTGTTATATGTATGTGAGTGTCACAGTGTTGTCAAGAGTAGTGGATTAAATTAAATTGTTTATCTGTCTGTTGTTGTGACTTACACTTCACCATACTCATACCCTAGACACATAACGTAGCATCACACTATTCCAGAATAATTCTGACTGAGATATATAGATATGTGGTAGCAAGTAAGGTTATATATAATACACTACTCTTATTAGATATATATACCTTCACAGCTGATCTCAGTCAGTACACTAAGTCCCCTATAAATATTTATAACATCCCACTTCACCACAGCACCACATGTCCTGCTTTTATGATATGAGCTTTTGGTGCAAGTGGAACGACGAGTGACCTCCTATATCTCACTTGTCGTTATATAACACCATCTTCTTTGTGGAATGTTCCAGCTGAAGCATGCGTTGGTGTTATATGACGTTGATCAGAGCAGGGCGCTAAGTTGACATCACCAGAGTGCGCTGTTTTTAGTTCTGTGCTGCGAAGAAGTAACGAGTGGATGTCAGAGCACTGCAACTATTATTACGTAAACAACAAATATTGAAATAATTTAGCTCGAAAAAAAGTGGTAGATAATAACACCGGAGTGGAGAGAAAAACCAGAAAGTAGAACGAACGTATTTCGTGGCAATTATCAATCATGCAACAAAACCAAAGATTAGAGCAGATCACATAAATGTGATATCAATCTTGTTTACACGTCGGGAGGGAAATTAATGTTAGGAGCTGCACCCGATGATAGAAAGATTTGAATTTAGCCGGAGAGATGTTGGTTCAATTGTCACCGCACAGATATACGTTTGAAGTGCACATATTGGTGTGAAATTTACGTTACAAAAACAAACAAAGAGTACGTTTGGGTTTGAGTGTCGACTAGACGTCCCATGATGTACAGATATCTGTTTATAGATCATGTGAACCCTTGAGAAGTACCTGCATAATTGTATGGGCTTTCAGGCACAATATATGTGTACAGGGGCTGAACTTTGATTGAAACAGAATTATTACCTCCAAACCTAACGATATGTTTGATATAATTTTGTACTTGAGTTTTGTGTGCCCCACTTGTAATCGTCAGATGACGTGATGTGGTTGTTATGGGACAATCAGTAGTACTGAAAGGCATGGATTAATGAATTGATGGTCGTATTGACATTTCACATTATGAAGAGATGCTTGTATTTCCTCGTGAAAAAAAAAGATCGACTCTTCAGCGTCAGATCGTTCTTTTACGTTGAGAACCGTGTTTGTGCTGTTTTATGTAACAACATTCCCCTAGATTCGAAGCCGTTGGCAGGCAGCTTCCTCAACATCATTTCATCTCTTTTTATCCAAGATATTTTTTTAAATCTAGTGTAATATTATTCTTTCCCAGAAATGTCTTTGTCATTAAATGGTGCATCTTCGTTGTGGTTCTCTTGAATGTTGATGTTATTATTCGGTACCCTATAGATTACAATTCTATGAACGCTATTTATGCTCCTTATCATTAGAGCCACCTATTCACTGTGGTATAGAGAGAGAGAGAGAGAGAGAGAGAGAGAGAGAGCTTAGAGAGAGGGAATGCGAGAAGGTACGAATGCAAATAAATCTAGGGTAACACTAGTCAGAGAAGATGGATTTTGTGGAAAAAAAAGCTTCCTCCAAGGTGAAATGATTTTTGGTGGGTGGGATAGATAATGTGGCCGGGTTACTCTGGTCATCATCATCTCAACCCGTAACCCGTCATGGGTCGTAGGGGTACCATGGTGGAAGCATCAGCAGACAGGGTCCTCCACTGCTCTCTGTCCTCAGCAATGCGTACAAGTGTGGAAAAACCGTGTCCTCCCCCCCCCCCCCCCCATTACTCTGGTAAAGTCTGATAAAAGGGAATGCAATCAAAGGCTTGGGAAACTCCAGTTAAAAGGGAAGTAACGTGGAGAAACATAGACGGGTATATAGTAGAGATAAATGTTACGTCACTTTAGGTTATAAAGTAAATTAATTACTCGAGGCGAAATCTCCGGTTAATATGTCTAACCTGAGACTGATTTTACATTAGTATCCCTTTTTTTCCTTGTACAATGACATGTGTCCCCTCGCAATTCAGGCAGACACTCGCCGATTTAGGAGGTACCCATTAGAGCTGGGTCGGCTCAGGAGTCGTTCAGGTTATTCCAGTCCCTGGTCGACGATACTTCTTCAAATGTTCTCGCCATGGCTCCAGCCTGGATCATCCGATCGCCAGCGCAATGTGGTACCCATTACACCAGCGCGGCTCCCAATAAAATACATACAATTTGTTGATCTGATAAAGTAAATAAGTAGGCGAGATACACGTAAATTGGATGAACTCTGTTTATAAACGGGAAGAAAGGGAGTTCTAAATTCTTCGTGGATAGTTTTCTTGTTAAACTGGGAATTAAATTTCAATTCGTTTTGAAACGCAACAGAGTGCGCATCTTATCAAGAGTTAGTCCTTGAGTTAGTAGAAACAGCCTGGTAGGTTGTACATCTGTGGCAACAGATTTTACTATTCGTATCGTTCTTTTGCGACTCATGTGATGTGCCATACTCAGTAAGGAGAGAGATGTTAGAGATTCGTTGTTTTGTGAGAACTTGACATTTCCTAACACCGGGTATGTGTTGAATAAGCCTGTAATTTGAAGTAGCGAGTAGAATAAACTGATGATGAACAGAACAGTAGCAAGAAGTAGAATAGAAACTTGGTAGACATACATCCCTGGCGGAAGGCCAGTGTCATTCTGATACACCAAGACGCAATTCAAGAAGTAACTTTGAAGAAGAGAAGGTTGTTAGGGGACGAAAGGACAGTAAAGAGAAAAATGTATAATTTGAAGTGATTCTCAGCATGGGACCAGACCACCATGGGAGCGTTAGAGTGAACGACAGCAGATGTTTGATTATACAAGGTAACCAGCAAGTATTGGAAGGCTGGTTACGAGAACGTTACAATTTGTTTTCAAGTTCTTCTGTTGTAAATAAACTTCATAAAAACTGGAGATGCTTTAAGACTTTGTAGTTCACATCAAATATGTTGAGTCAGCTGAGTCTTGTTATAGAAACAAGATACTAGAGCTAACACGATAGCACAGTGACGAATCTACATTATACGATCTACAACTACAAGATAGTTGGTTTGTGGCATGCGCCTTATAGTAGTGAAGAACAGTGGACGCATCTTCAACGGCCACAACACCATTATCCGTTTTTACGACATGCCTGTATGTTGCAGTGTCATAAATGTCTTTTGTTTTTGGTCCATGCACAGGAAAATGTTTGCATAGGAGGACGACGTGTGTTTGTTGAAGGTATATGCTCCTTAGGGAGCTAAAGAGAATTGCTTGTTTGTCTGATTGACACGAAAACCTGTGTGTCTGGTGGATGGGATAGCCATGTTGGTTATAATTTTTGTATGTAGCATTCTGAATTCTATGTGGCATATAACAGTGGTTGTTTTGTTTGTGACAGCGTTACTATTCTTTGTTCCCCTTTAGGATTAATGTAATACTCGGGTGATATTATTATTATTGTATTATAATTAGTTTATTATTATTTTTTTATTAGCAGTAGTAGAAGCAGTAATAGCAGTAGTAGTAGCTGTTGTAGTAGAAGAAGTAGTATCAGTAGTAGCAGCAGCAGCCAACTTCAGTCATAACTAACTATGTGAATGCTTCCCTGAGCTGATAGCCATCAGCTGCTCTTTTCCTGATGTTGCTTTCAGCGTATTCTTGTCTGTTCTGCTTGTAGTGAGAGCTTCTTTTTGCCCAGTCTGAGATAAAGTCGTAGGAAGTAACGCCACTTGGTGAGATCGGGAGCTTCATGCCCCTAGGTTTCTGGACTTTATTGTTATTATTATTATCATCATTATTCAATAGTTTTTTCTTACTAAAGTTAATGTCGACTCTATATAGACTGACATGTTACGAAGGGGCATAATCATTGCGTGCACACAGACACACACACTCACACACACACTCACACACACACACACACGCACGCATACCCACGTGTCTCAAACTGTGTTGACGTTCTAATACAAATAAAGTACACCGTGTGCATTTTTTAAAACAACTTTTAATAAGCAAAGCATCAAAGAAAATAATCAAATTAATTATTTCATAGCTAATGTAGCCAAAAAAATTATATTTAAAACACAAGGGTAAAGTGCTGAATGACTAAGCAATACAAACGTTTATTAAAAATACTTTCACAAATTTAAACTGTTTGATCACTAATCAGTGTGACAGAGAAAGATGTTTTGACGTATTATTTTACAAAACAGACAACTTTAAACTTAATACATCTGTCAACAAATTACAAAATTCTGATTTATTTGTTATAAATATGACGATGAAAATTCTTTAATATGCATTTGGTTAAACATTTTAAGCGAATAACATATATATGCGATACACAAATTTAAAGAAAGGCGTAATATTTATTATGATTATTCGTGCATGCTTGTACGTGAAGGTGTACACATATGTGTATGTGTGTGTGAACAGGGAAACTAGGAATGTGTGATACAAATATAACTATACGTCAACAGCAAAAACCCCGCGTTAAACGCGACTTAGGAAATTACGCGATAATTAGCAGCCTTGTAATTCTTTTTCTAAAAGTTCTTCAGGTTATTAAAGCTTTAGAAACAACCGGATCTGGCAATTTTGTAACAAGTGTTATTATTCTGTGAACGCTTGTGAAGAAGATTGAGTGAAATTACTACAAGTCTATTTTTGTGTTGAGAACTGTAGTGTTGGATTGATTTACTAAGCGTTGTTGTCTTCACAGAATTAGAACTGACTTATATAACATTGTGAATGCTTGTTGTCACGCGATAAGATGAACTTGTATTTCGTATAGCTATCGACATTTTGGGACCCAGATTATCGCGTTATAGCGGGATACTGTATAGTGTATGCGAATTAGTTGTGTGTGTGTGTGTGTATATGTGTTAATGAAGAGTGGTTTCAATTCACGTCCTTTCACGTTTTTCAGTTTTCCAAGGTTAATATTTAACTACTATTATACTTAACTGACCTTATTGCTCCACAGCTGTATACAACATTCCATGAATACCTTTATTTTAATCCTCCGCTGTGGATTATTCTATCATCTTTGTTCAGGCTGTGTAGACCTATATCTATCTCGTCATAGTAGTCCATCAACTTTGTCAGTGTTGCCAAAACTGTACTACCTCGTGTATTTCCCGCGAGTCTCTGATGAGACAAAGAAAGAATCTGTCTTCTACTACCAAAGGCAAGTCGTACGAGCCGACTAACATGTGGTTGTTCAAAATCTGGAAACCTCATCTTGCAAAACTAGTTGCTATAGAAACCAAATGCTGCTAGATATAACAAATGAGTTGACGAAGACTTCCGGCAGAGGGACTAGCAGTAGTTGCCAATCTATTGTTGCTTTTTTTTTTAAATTTAAAATTATCGTTACTCCTCTTTCATGTTTATTTTCGCCGGAATAAATTATTTTATAGTTGTCAGAACAGATTTCAGTTAACGAAATATACCATATTTCACATAATGTTAACAAATGTACATTCATTCTGTCCATTTTTCTACTGGTGTTATATAAATTTATATCCTGTAAAAGTAACCTAACATTCAAAGATCCTATGATGAAGGTATTTGTAAGTTAATCATTGCTTAGAGTAAATTGATGGCGTTCGAATACCAATGTGACGAAATTCGTTCGTCCTATTTTGTTGTCTTAAATTTTCTCCGTCAGGTTACTCACTGATCCCTTCTCCTGCTCTTGTTGCCATTATTCGGTGTACGCTTTTTATAATGGAGGTTATCTTGTCACGCCCACCCAGTTTACCTGACCATTTGACTAGGTTTTGTGTAGCCACATCTGAGTGTTTGTTTGATTAATTATCAACAGCAGACGGGATTTAAAGTTTATAGGTAGCGACATTCTTATTGTTAAGCCGGTCGCACGATTGCGAGATAACACTGCAATCTTCTTCACATCATATAGCATCTGGCAACAAACCCAGACTTGTGTCGGGGAATGTCTATAACGAATGTTTATTTCGGCGACATGGCTTGCAGATGATTGCCACAAAATCGTTGCCACGGGTTATCTATTCTGGATAATAGATGGTATTTGAAGATCAATGTTGTAGTCATGTCCAGCTGGAAAAGGATTGGAAATACGAGAATTGAACATTTCCGGCAGATGACTTTGTTGCAATAGCAATGATTTTTGCTGTGAGCCTGTCCGTGATCTGACCATTATGCTAGGCCAATTTGACTGAGTGTTATCGTCTAACATGGATTGAAATGACACTGTCAGTTCAATGTGCGACACCGAGGAGTGTAGTATTATGTCTGGTCGTCTTCAAGATCTCTTAATGATTTCAGGTTAAGTCCCTCACCCTGGTAGATTTCCTGCACAGTCAAGAATATATGGTAAACTGATATTTGGTTTGACACATGCTGACTTTCCTGCTCCCAGAACGTACGTGTTTGCGATATTCAGTCTGACATTTCTGTTCGTCTTCTTCCTTTTGTAACAGCCAACTAATTCAGCACTCTGTTGTGACGTCATGCATATCGCCCTTGACAACGACACCTTGCAAGCTGAGATCACGTGTTCCAGTGTCTGCTTCACTTGGCATAGGGGGGGGGGCACTGAGAATCATCGGACTTTCCCCCTCTCATAAGGTTTGTAGATAGTGACAGAAGATAATACATTGATCTGATAATGAAGCTCAGTTTAAGAGGTGCCGTATGCTATTTGTCACGAACGTGGACCGTTCAGTTTTTCTTCCATTTTCCTCTGTCTCCACCCTTTCTATTATTTCTTTTTTTTCGCTGCACAGAACTCCTTACTAAAGTCATTATTTCCATTTTTCACACTTCACTTCGTAACGTCCAGACAAGCGTATGATGTCCCTGAGAGATTAATTGAATCAGATAACGTGTTAACACTACATTGGCTCCAGATAGATTCAAGCATGAAGTGTTTGCTTAAGATTGCATAATCACTTCCGATTCGACTGTTTGGGGCAGGTGATTTTAGATAAACGCATTCTTGGAAGACACTTGGAAGATTGAGCAGGAAGTGTGATATGTAAACTTTGACATAATTTTACGGATATCACAACTCTATATATGGACGATGACTGTTTGAATTTTTCAAACGCCTGAGACATGGAAGATATTACATTAGGACAGGTTATCATAACATTTACTTTGAATGTTTATGCTGGCATTTGAGGCGCCAATAAACTATCGCTATAACTGGGATTTTTATCGAAAACGCCAGGTGGAAGCGTGGGCCTGAAAGCTACGATATAACGTAGAAGAAGTTTGACATACGGCATTGCATTCCACACAGCGTCAACGTAGACAGTGTGGACAGTGACACAGAAAAAAATATAGTTAGATTCTGAATTTATAGGACCGGACAAAAAGTATTAAGAGCATCTCTGTACATCAGTAGAAATTCGCCAATATTAATAAGGAAAACGGAATTTTACAGGACCACTCACAAGTCACAGAGGGTTCTGAAATAGAAATAATACCTCAGACGTGTGTTCGAGGCATCTGTGTTAAGTTGCTAGGACTATTTTATTGAGCAAGAAATCTATCATCCCTATTGGGGTAAGTTGTAAACATACATTTTATGCTGTGAATTTGATATGTTTATGCTTGCTAGTGGTGTTAAAGATACATTCTAGGCTGGCAACCTCAGCATGTGAAAAGGATACATTCTTGAATCACCACAGCAAGCGCTGGTGATTGCTTCATGCTAGTTCTCAATGAAGAACCGAAAGCAGAAGTAATCCCAGACTCTGAATGGAGCATGGAGTGAGTGATGATTGCATCAACTTGAGAATAGTTGTAAATTATCATTTGGTGAATTTATGTAAATTTAATATGTTCCTTCCAGCACAAGCCACTGCCGCTGTCCAGTCACAAATTTTTCCTTAAATTAACAGACATACTGGTGATTTTTTTCATCACCTGCCTTGAGTGATATGATATACGCTCATGGAGAGTTAAAAAATCTGAGAAAACAAATGGCTGACGGACATCAGGAAAAGGCGCCTGATTAAAATCAGGAAAACAAATATTTACTAACGTAATTGTTCTTTTATTCTTTCTAAAGTTTGTGGTAACAGTACGAGGTGATCCGACGATTTGCGGTACGACCCGGAGAGACCATTTGCTGTACTCCTAGTTGTGGTTCGACGCTTGAGATCGACACTTGAAGATCCTTGACTTGACCAGAAAATGTTACTGTCTGAACTGATCTGGAAACGTGCCGCTCATCACAGAGACGATATATATATATATATATATATATATATATATATATATATATATATATATATATATATATATATATATATATATATATATATATATATATATATATATATATATATATATATATATATATATATATATATATATATATACATAGTTAAATATACATCTGAAGAGCCATTAAGAACAATTATAATAAGAGGAATTTCGCTGAATTAAATCAGCTCAAGGCTTGAACGAACTAAATCATACACTATACATCTTCACAAAAAAAGGTGGGCCAGATAAAAAGTTAACGTGCTCAGGCGCATTCAGCATTTTTCTTGACTTCTGAAATATCTTGTGAAGGCTCCCTCGAGTAAGAAGCAATAATATTCTTCTATCTACAACTCTGCCAAGAGTAATCTTGTGCGAAGGTAGACACCTTTGAAGACACACTAGGTTTCGGGCTACTGTTGGATCACTATTGCAGAGCAAGGGGAGGAAGCCCGAGCCGACATGAACATATCTCGCTCACACCAAGCTTGGCACCCTTACTTCTCATATAGTTAATCGAAAGATGAACTGCAAATGTACTGTCGACGTGGAAGAAATATTATGTAACCTACCACTGATGAACACTCGTATTTTGCAACATTTATGATAACCATTTAAACTGATGTTATATCATAAGTTGCAAGCATATGGGAGAAGTTTGAAGTTTCTGGTTGTCATGAGAAGGAAGAGGTAAGAGGATATATACGAAAGTCAAATATTCAAATCTGCTTAGTCTTCCAAAATTGTATTGAACGTTTGATTGGCGACTTTCACTACGTAGAAAGCAGGGAAAGCGTGAGCGAAAGGTTCCATATAATGTAACACGAGTTTAGACCCCAGCACTGTTTTCCACTGAGTCAAGACGACACCTTCCGACAAGCCATGACCAAAGAAAAGTAGGATTTCAATAAAGAGGATTGTACCAAGTATTGAGGCTCGTCTTAAATTACCACAGAAGTCGACGATTACGGAGCAGTCAGCAAATTGTTTCTACATCTTGCCAGTTAAGTAATTTTAATCTGACAAAAGCAAAATAACTCCCTACCCAAACAACCACCACCTGAACCGTGTTCAATTCACTTTCATCACTTATTTATTTACTCATGTTACACAATCTTTGGTTTTTAAATTTATTACAAATTCAAAGTTGACTTCATTATCAGAGAGAAGTGCACACGTATGTATCATTTATGTGAAATATAAATACAACAGATCTACTTAAGTAATTTTTACTGAATAATTCAGTTAAGGGTTCAAAAATAAGTAAATATATCTTTATCTTCATAGAAGTGGCGGGCAGATACAAAGTTCACGATTGCTTTGATAAAGTCAGCATTGTGTTAGATGTTTCTGAAGTATCCTACGAAGACTCCCTAAAATAGAAGCATCATCCTTCTATTTACAACTCTGTCAAGAGTAATCTTGAGCAAACGTAGTTACATTTAAAGACCCTCGGTGTATTCTCTAAATTGTGGCCATTGTTGGACCATTACTGCCGAGCAGGGGAGGCAATCCTTTGAAACCATGTACAGATGTAAACCAAAAACTCCCTTTATAAACATAAGAAATGAGAATTACAGTTATACCATGCACAAGTGGCTAAAATAACAGAAATTAAAGCTTAAAGAAAGTTTCCTCTCTGCTTAAAATGTTCATGATGAACTGATGGCGTTTGACTTCTGCACCATCCAATTTTCTCACCACTGTCTGTTAAGAGGTTGTTCTGTGAAAATGAAATGTTCGAAACGAAATAAAATATAAAAGACAGCGTTCGTTTAAATAAAAGTCATTTCAATTCTAAACGTAATTAACATAACAAATATGTTTATCAATAAAGGTTAAAAAAAAGTGAAGCTAAAAAGTAAAAACAGTTGTTCTATGTTACATACATCCAATATTATCGTATAGAAACAAGTCGTGGGCAATCAGTAAACATGCAAAAAAAACCTCGGATGCGAGAGCGATATTGTCATAACAAAGGCGAGAGTGTAATTGAAAAGCAGCGTAATGAGGATTTCTAAAAGGTGCCAGTGCTCAAAAGAAACGTATCACTCATATTGTAAGGAATAATTATTTTTTTTTTTTAAATTTGGTGTCGTATGTTATGAGAAGAGAAAGCTGGGAGATGTCGTTGCAAGGGAAAGTAAAGAAGAAAATAGAGAAAGAGGACAAAGAGAGAAGATGGTGACAAGTAAACATCGTGTTATAGAAAGAATTCAACAAAAGATTTAATACATAGTTCTGGTGCAGGAAGTTGTGAACGTAATAAACTACGCCGCGAAGCACGGTGCTACAAGAAGTAATAAATATTTCTAACAACGGGTCAAACAGAAAGGCATTTAACAAACTTACTTACTTAGTCGTTCCCCTTCTACCGTGAGGTGTAGAGGTATTTAACAAACACAATATTATATTAATACCTTTGTGGATGTGACTAACTTCCGTGAGGTGGACATGGACAAGCCAGCCATAAATGTTGGACATAAATTATGATGCTTTCTTTCTTCTGTATGTCCTGCTAATATTACTATTTCTTCTGTATGTCCTGCTAATGTTACTATTTCTTTTGTATGTCCTGCTAATGTTACTATTTCTCCTGTGGTCATTTCTTTCATGTATTTATAATTTTCTCAGCAATGGATCTTTATTGTCACACTTATCTGGTTGCATTGGAAATGATGTCATGGAGCTTCTTCTTCTTCTTTGATCCTTAGCCGTCGACCGTCATAGAAGTCGGTGGCCATCACGCCTGGTGGCGTCTTGTAGGGCAACAACTAATTGATTCTACTGTGCTCGGTCGGTGGCCATCCTTCGTACAGTGCCCCAACTCTGGTTCATTCTTTGCATCTCAGCCTCCACAGTCCTCCGCCATGTTGTTTTTAGTCGGCCTCTCTTTCGTTTTCCTTCAGGGGTCCATAGCATATCTGTTCTTGTGATGGCACTGGGGTCTCTTCTGAGGATATGGCCAACCCAGCTTCAGCGTCTGCCAGTTATGATGGTGTGCATGTCCTCTTGATGGCTCTGAGTTAGCAGATCTTGGCCGGTAATGGTATTTTTGTTTGACCTGTTGCTCCAGGACGTATGGCCGAATACGTCATGGAGCAACGCGCCAAAAATAACGTGAGGAGAATTGAAATAAGCCAATGAAATGAAATTTGAATAATTAACTAACAGCGCTTTTCTCACTACTGTTGTTTTTTAAACTATAGATAACTTTGAAAATCTTGCCTTGGTACGAAACCAAAAAAAAAACAAAAAAACCACAATACATCATCATCATGTGACGTATTCTTTCCAGAACGTTGTCTCCATTACAGCTGCTCTGAACGCATCACGATTCTGGGCAAGTCGACCTGCATCAGCCAAAGACAAGTTCAGACTCTCTGTGATGTCCTGGGTCCACCGTCGTCTAGGTTGACCCCTTCCCCTTTTTCCAGGGACCATGCCTTCCATCACTGTTTTTTCCAGACTATTATGTCTTTTTATATGACCGAAAAATTTCAGCTTCCTTATTGCGATGGTATTTAGGAGCCAATGTTCCTGTACATTTAGTGAGTGCAGTACTTCTCTGTTGGTCTTTTTTTCTGTCCAGGATATTCTCAACATCCTTCTGTAGCATTTCATTTCGAATGATGTAATCTTTTTTGCAACTGTTTTATTGAGTGTCCAAGTCTCGCAGCCGTATGTTGCTACTGGGAATATACATGCTCTGATCAGTTGTAACTTTGTTTCTTTGCTTGTGCCTTGCCATAGGTTTTTCATCTGTATTAGCTTATGTGAAGCAATTGCAAGTCTTCTTTTAATTTCTACTGCACAGTCGCCAGAGCTGTTAATGATTGATCCTAAGTATTCGAATTCATTGACACTTTCCAGTAAATTGAAAAAGGGAGGTCCCCCTTAAACAGTACACACAACTGCTGGCCGAACGGGCGGATGATCAATAATATTTTGACAACGGCTTCTAGGGCAGGAGTTGGAAAGGCCTGGTATCGGGCTGAGGGCGCACCATGGACTGTAATGGTAAGCGGCCAGAACCATCCAGAAAGCAATGGCAAACTACTGGATGTACAATGCCAAGAAATCCATAATGGCTAACCACAATACAAAAAATCTAAATAAACCTTTCACTAATCCGTTCCCAAATAATTATTTAAGCCCGTATCGACTTTCTGTTAATGTTCTTACAATATCGTATATAGCATTGTTTGTGCTTTACCTTCTACAAATCCACACTGCTCATCACTGATTTCTGGTTTAATTTTATTTCTCACTCGTCTCATGATAATTCGTACTAATATTTTGGTTACAGGACTCAAGACTAACGGTGCGATGTTCTTCACATTTTAAGGCTCCAGGTTTCTTTGGCAAAGCTATGATTATGGATTTTAGCAGATCATCAGGTATTTGACCACTGTTGTAGATGTAATTTAAGAATTTTGTTATCACTTCTATTCCAAATTCTTCCAATGCGTCCATTACCTCTACTGTTACATTATCTGGTCCAGGCACTTTGGCTTTCTTCATGTAGAGCAAGGCATCTTCTACCTCTGCCACAAGTATTGGAGATCCTTTACAACGGTCATGGTCGTTCAAATCTAATCTTTCATCATCATACAGCTCTTTGATGTATTCTGTCCACCTTCCTATCATGTTCTCATGACCTATTACCAATGTTCCTTTTGTTGATTTCAAACAGCCAGTGACTGTCTGTGTCCTTCTGTTTGTTAACTCATTTATTTGCTTGTACATAGATTTTGCGTCTTTTCGGTTCTGCACTTCCAGCTCTCTGCATTTCTGGTTTACCCATGCTTCTTTTGCTGTTTTACATTTGTTTACTATCCATCAATTCACCCCACTTATGGATTTGTATTTAGATAGATAACAGGATATTTATTTATGAAATATTGAATCAACAGGGTAAAAATGAATAACATTGATCTGTCAAGAAAATGACATGGGTCTTCCTTGGAAAATATTATTTTTGTGGATTTTTAAAAATACAGTTCGTATTCTGTGCCAGTATTTTCTACTTGGTTGGCTAGGTGGTGACAGCTGATTTATGGTTCAGCCACTGCTAGCTCTCAGTGACGTTTTGACTAGTCCTTCTCTTGTCAAGAGTCGAGTGGTGTGTTAGCAATACTTTCCTGGTGTGATGAAATCAGTTGTGTACTTTCCATTACTTTCGTTCTCTCCGGCTGAATCAATTCCTTTCTTCTTTTTCCTCACCGATCGTCCTATTATTTGGCATATGTTATGCATCTATATTTTTGCTCTGACCACTCCCTAGACTTTTTTACGCTTCAGCAAGTGAATCGCAGTAATACAAAGCTAATTAGACACGACAGCTGATAATACTTTTATCACTTAAGTCATCTAGCCACCTTTGATAGAGACGGTCATTGTTGACACACAAGTGGTTTCGCTCGATGGACAGAAAGAAATCGGTCTGGGAGATGTACGCGTAAACACACGTGATACATGTAATCGCTTCAGCTGGCCCATCTCTGTATCAATATAGCAGATAACCTGTCACAGGAGACTATGGGCTGAAGGTAACAGTCAGGAAATAAGTTCACCGATGTGATTGTGAGTTTGTACCAATACAATCGGAAGTATTACTGACATATTTGAAAGAGGTCACGAGTTTAAATTTTAAAATTGATATTTTAAAACACGGCAGGATAGTAAGGATATAACACCCCGACCCACATTGTTATAAACAGCTTACCATTGGTTTAACATGAGAGCCAGAATAGACTTTGGCTTTCATTGGCAAGTTTATTGTAAGTACAATCTGGGACTTGAAATGAGATATGTAAATATAATCTAGCGAAATCGGAGACACAGATCAGACTGCATCGCAACGTCAAATAAGCAATTCACAGTAGCCAGAGAGATGGATCGGACAAAGTATTCCAGAATTAAAAGTGACAGATCAACGTATTTGGGCGTCTTTATAACTTAAAAGAGAAACTAATTTTAAATACAAAGATTAGAAACTTAATAAATCATAGTACCCGTCATAACAGGAATACTAAAATTTCCCAGACCAAGTGTTCGAAGCATCTAATCAAAGTTGCTGTGTCCATTTTATTGTGCCAGGAGATTGTATATCCCATTAGGTTCGTGGTTCGAAGCTACAAGAAAGCTCTTAGCACCAGACCGGTCTGAATTAAGAATCTTCGCCACTATCTTTATGATTCAAGAGCTGTTTTTGACACCAACTATTTTATATATAAGAGAGCTCATGTATGATATATTTACAGCTGTAGAGCCAACATTAATTATAAAAGGAATTTCACTGCATTAACCCAGCTGGGGGCTCGAATAAGCCAAAGCATTGCTTAAAATTTCACAAAAGGTGCCATATCAGATATACTCGTATTTTAATAGTACTCTGTCCTATGCAGCATTGTTCTTTACTTCTAAAAACATCCTGTGAAATCTCCCTTGAGATAGAAGCGTCATTAGTCTTCTATCTTCATTTCTGCCAAGAGTAATCTTGTGCGAAGGTAGACAGCTTTAACGACCCATTTTAGATACTCTTGAATTTTGGCCAATGGTGGACGACTACTGCAGATATCTGCGCCTTTCGGCCGACACATCCGATATCAGCACGGCATTTGTTGGGACCGGGTTTGCCTTCCCTCTTCGATCCCTACTCTCTCAGCCAGACTGCAGTGATGCAGCCTGTTTCCAGGACCACCACGTTGAGGTGGAGCAGGGTCTTGATCAGATCTGGTTCGGTGAACCTGACGCAAGCAGTTAAACTATGGGTCGATGACTGCATTCTCTATTGCTGCATCTTTGGTTCCCTAATGTAAAGTGATTCATGACAGTTAATTATATTTTTATTGGGTTAATTTGAGATTAGTGACGACTGATGATGTACTTAGTTTTCGTGTTAATTGTCTTTTGAGAGTGATGTATTTAGTTTAAATTATTTACATTTCTTGTGAGCATGTTGTCCCTTATGGTGTGTATGGCACTTTGAGTTATAAGCATTTCTCTGTTTCCTCCTTACAGGGCATGGAGACAACACAGCGGCAGGTCCTCACAGATAGTCTGCACGAAAGATTCAATATTCTATTGCAGCGATTGTTTCTGTTGCATTTCGTTTCATATTATTATATAACCAGTCCCGTCAGTCGTCGCTTACGACATGTTTGAATCTGCAAGATAGAATATTGATGTGGATCAGTTGCGTAGTGATAGTTTATTCTCGTGAAGGAGGGTACTGGTGGTACAAAGCGTTTAATTATTCATGTTCTTATGGGTACCGATGAAAATGTTGTTACCATCTTAATTATTGTCATGGGAGGAAAGAGTGTGGGATGGTTTAGGAAAGAAATAGGTTCACTTGGGGATATACTATTTCTCTTCTCGGTCTCTACGGATCATGGAGCCACCACTGAGGCCGACGTCCTCCGAAAGCCTGCACAACTATTCATATGCTCTAGCAGTTATGGTTTGGTAGCAGTCTGTGTGTACCTCTACACCTCACGGTAGAAGGGGAACGACTAAGTAAGTAAGTAAGTAAGCAATCTGTGTTACACGATGAAATTGTCAGACTCAGGCACAACACCATACTTGTCCAATTGGATGACATGCAAGAGAGTGTGTGTTTAATACTTGGACGTTTCAGGTGGCAAGGAAGAACGGGCTTTTTTCAGTTGAAAGTATGATGTTGCTCATTGGTTGATTAATTTTTTTAAACTAGTCAGTGCTTTATTTGCGTTTCAGGTTACGCCGTGAGCACCGGCTGAGTGTTTGGTCACTTGTTTGTTTACTTTTTCCAATTACTGGCCATTACACTGATATGGTTGTATTAAATAAATGCAACCCATGCCTTTACATGAAGAGCAGAGTTTTATTTGTTTACGGGTCTGGTGGGAGTATGAATTGGAGGCAAGTCAATAACGCAGATCACATATCTGCCTCCATATCTTTACCCCACCCTATCACGATTGATGTCGTAGGCAGGATTAGCAGACGGTGACATTAAGTCCACAAGCAAAGATAAACAGTATAGCACCCAGCACACGATCTGGCCTAATTATTAAATCTAATAAATCCTTTCCAAGGTTGCACTTTCTTTTCCCATCTCCGTTTATTACGACAAAACATTTTGCTTAAGATTGTTAAGAGACCTTCATTGCCCTAATTTTCCAAGATTGTTATAATCCAAACAACGGTTGGGCCGTATTTTAAATGTCACTCCACACGCTTTCTCTTAGATGAACATCTATTTCTACTGATTCTATATGAAATTAACTTCTGCTGTATACTTCATTAGACACCTATGGATAAAATATATGATGAGCGCTTAAGTGCCCCAGGCTTTTTGTCTATTTGATGTTACATTTTAACTGCAAGCTATAAATTCCTTGAAAATTTATGTTTGGGTTTTTAGTGTATTAAAAGCCTGTGTTTAAAATATTTTTTTTTTAATTTTTAATTTTTGTTGCTTTTAAATTTAAGTCAAATTTAATCGATCCGCTAATGGCATTATCAGTTTGCAATAAACGAGTCCACAGTACAGGAGGTGGATTTCATTATTCAGTATATGACTCGGAAAGTTAATATTTGTTTAAATATTTTGATAAGATATGTAAATTACATTTTTTTTTAATGTATTGGTGGGAGGAAGAGGGGGGGGGGGGGGGTGGGGGAGACAGAGAAGGATGGAGTTTCAAGAGAGACAATCTTGTTCGAAAGAATACACCTAGATTATTTGCAGTTATCGCCCATTTTAGTGATGTTACTGATACCAACAAAAAAAAAAAAAATACAAACAATACAGAGAATCTCAAAGGCAGTAGACCAGAAACTGAGGAAAGAACAAGCAGGATTTAGAAAGAACAGAAGATGTGTAGATCATATATTTACCCTCAGGAACATTATAGAGCAGTGCTCAGAATGGCAAAGACAGCTGTACATTTATTTTGCTGATTTTGAAAAGGCTTTTGAATGTGTACATAAAGACAGTTTATGGAAAATACTGAGGGCTTATGGAATTCCAAGCTGCATAGTGTCAATCATAAAAAGCCTCTATGCCAACTGTAGCGTTGGGCAGAGCAGCCTAACCTTTGAGGTGAAGACAGGAGTACGACAGGGATGCCCCTTATCAACCACTCTATTTTTAACAGTCATAGATTGGGTGATGCACCAGACAACAGAGGGCAATCCAAGAGGAATAAAATGGACTACATTTTCTACATTGGAAGATCTGGAATATGCAGATGACATTGCACTGCTAGCACATTCATATCAACACATCCAGGAAAAAACGGATAGACTTAATAAGTATAGCCAGCAGGTGGGCTTGAACATCAACCTAAAGAAGACAGAGGTCATGACGCTCAATGTGAGCAACCCTGAGCCCATACAGTTGACATTCAAAAATCCGGCCATCGATATTCCGGTTCCTTCAGATTTCCGGCATGGATTTTGGGGCGCATTTTTCTATTTACCGCGTTAGCGCCACTGTTTTCTCGAGCCGTTTATGTTTTGATGCAGCTGTTGGGTCTTGCTTGCACGTGTTAACAGGAATTCCTGCTCATTCCTTCTCATTTTATCATTTATTTGCTGCTGTATAGCCCCATTATGGATTCAACAAATAAAAGAAGTGGTGTAAAACGTAAACATCGTGCGTTGTCGATCGCAGATCATCTAGTTTTTAATTTTCTTTCTTTAAAGGACTGTACAGGTAGTCATTTTCTGTTAAATATATACAGCATATATAACCATACAAAAATCCTGCATTTTCAACAATCCGGCACTACTCAAGTCCGGAGATTGCCGGATTTTTGAATGTCAACTGTATCAGTAAGGAATCAGCAACTGGAACAGACAGATGCCTTCACATACCTAGGATGCATAGTAACACCAGACGGCGGAGCAAGCAAAGACATCAACAACCGATGAACAAAGCAAGATCAACCTTTTTTATTCTAAATAACATCTGGAAGTCCTCTCAGTACAGCACAAGCACAAAATTAGGATTATATCAGAGCTGTGTGATTTCTGTGCTTCTCTATGGCGCGGAGAGCTGGAGAGTTACAGAGAAGGAAATGTCGAATCTGTCCTCTTTTCACACAACATGCCTAAGAAAAAGTATCCGAATCTTTTGGCCAAATACCATCACAAACCAAGATCTGCTTACTCGGAGCAAGCAAGAGGACATGCACACCATCATAGCTGGCAGACGGCCCCTTAGCTGGGTTGGCCATGTCCTCAGAAGAGACCCCGATGCCATCACAAGAACAGCTATGCTATGGACCCCTGAAGGAAAACGAAAGAGAGGCCGACCAAAACAACTTGGCGGAGGACTGTGGAGGCTGAGATGCAAAGAATGAACCAGAGTTGGGGCACTGTACGAAGGATGGCCGCCGACCGAGCAAAGTGGAATCAATTTATTGTTGCCCTACAAGACGCCACCAGGCGTAATGGCCACTGACTGCTTTGACGGTCGGCAGCTAACGATCAAAGAAGAAAAAGATTTATACAAACAAAAAAAAGTAATATTAATTTCAATTTTATTATTTTTACGACTGATTATTATATTGTAATGGGGAATACACAACTATGCCAATTTTCAGAGCTATTGCTCATTTGAAGTGACATACGTTGTGAGTTAAAGAAAAGCCTGTAAAACGGTGGGACAATCCGGTCGTTCCTGGTCGGATTAATGTCTGATTCACCTAAAAACCCGTTTACCCCGGTTCCATAAGCCGGCAGTCGGGGAGGAAATGTTCCAAAAAATAAGTAACCAAAAACTGGAGAAGCTATTGATTATGTAGTGGTTGGTTGCGTGAGAGGTAAACCCGACACCAACACGCAGATTAATACTACATGATTTCAAGCGAACAATCCCATATTAAGCAGATAGAAAACCATAAATCTAACCTCTACAAAACATAATTTGTGCAGTTAATTCTGAGATATAAAACCTTAGCGCGTTCCATGACCTATCATATTCTTCTAAATGTGCAAATGAGAACTCCACTATGTCATAGTAAAATATTTGTTCCGAGTTAGGAGAGTTAAAAGTGAGAAATGTTGCTTAAGTGGCAAGTCCTCGTATATATATATATATAAATTTTGCAGAAGCCGAGATAATACTACCGATCCACTTGCAGAAAGCCTGCACCAAACAGTTATCTGCTCTTGCAGCGGTGATATATGTGGCAATTATTTTAAACACAAAAAGCCAGCTTCGTGCACTATCTCATATTATCTAATTGTAGTAACGAAAACATATTCTTACCTGAACTCACAAATAAAGTTGCATGGCAGGTTACAACGGGCGTCATTCCACTTATAGTCTCGATCCAGCCATAATACAATACAGTGTTCAACTTGAAAAACAAACAAACAAATCAAATCAAAATCAAGGAAGATTCTGTATCTATCAAATTGTTTTTCTGTGTTTGTCCAAATTTAGTGGCAAAAATAACAAGAATGAGTACATCAGTTCATGATGACGTAACGCTTAGTGATGGTGGATCACAGACAAGACATATATGTCAGAATCATTACTGTAAAAACAAATTAAGATGTAACATATTATTTAGGACATGAGTTCGGCAACCGGTCCTCGAGATTTACCAATAGATCACAAAATATAACTTGCTAGATCTCTGGATGACGGACTGAAAAAAAAAATTATTGTAAGGCCCTATCTTGCATTCAAAAGCACGGTGACTTTATGATTAAAGTTACTTTTTTTCCCACAATCCCTGTGAAAACTCACGTAATAGCTTAATTAAATTCAGTTTATCCTGACGGAATAGTCCAACAAACCTAACAAAAGGTGTTTAATTGATGGTGATTTTAATGCTAGGTCTAAGGAATGGGGAAATATCACGGAAAAAAGGTGTTTAATTGATGGTGATTTTAATGCTAGGTCTAAGGAGTGGCAAACATAACGGACAATAGGCAGGGTATAGGTTTTAGTGAGGCTTTGCTCAATTCAAATCCATCCATTTTAAATGATGGAGGCCGAACACGACTTGCAATAAAACCAGGGGATACTGGTGGTATCATCTAGCATTGATTTCTGCTGCCACGTTTACAGGTTGGGATGCATTGTAAGCACAGAAAAGTGAGCTCTTAGCCTATGTCGTACTCATTATGAAAAAGAGGGGGGGGGACCACGAAATGGAGGAAACCTAAACTGACCTTCCAGTATCCTGCAGCCCCATATGGTTGTAAAGCCATGTATACACATTAAGTCCAAATGCCAGACAAAAGACAGCTCGAACATCATTTACCCAACCACACTGGTCTAAAAGATAATGGAGGAAAAAGAAAAGGAAATAGCAACAAACGTATTGCTGAAAGCACAAAAGAAGAATATAATTAATGATGAAGCGGTGGAAGGGATGAAGGATGAAGAAAAAAGCTGAGAGCCAACAATATATTTAATACATTTGCAAGGGAGGCTAAGAAAAGGTATGGAGCCTTTGTGACTCAGGAGGGCACTAAAAAACTGTACAAAAATTATGATCCTTACGTCAAAGAATTAATATGAAAAGTACAAGCCAACACATTCCTAACATTCTAAGCTCTACACGAATAAGCCTGAAGACCGGTGAAGAAAAGGGACGTACATTTTTCAATAGATATATTTCTCAAACAGATAAATGTGATAAAGCTGCACATCGAGAAATTAAAGACCCTGTAGTGGAAAGCGACACAAGAGGTGAGATATATTTCTACCTCACATCTTCTTCTTCCTTCGTCCTGTTCCTCGTTAGTCCTGAAAAGGACGTTGGTTGCATTGTGCCCGTTTACATCGAAGCTTCGATATAAGCGCCTTTCGGCCGACACATCCGACTTCCGAACGGCATTTTTTGGGACCGGGTTAGCCTTCTCTCTTCGATCCCTACTCACTCAGGAAGACTGCAGTGATGCAGCCTATTTTCAGGACCACCACTTGTAGGTGGAGTAGGGTCTTGATCAGCTCTGGTTCGCTGACCCTGGCGCAAGCAGTCAAGCTATGGGTCGCTGATTGCATTCTCTATTGTTGTGTTTTTGGGTCCCTCCTCACATCTGAAGAGGACGTCTTGTACGCTTTAGAAACCACTAGAACCACTTTCCCAGGTCTTGATGGTGTACAATGCCATCATATAAAACAGCTCGATGACAGTCATTATGACTATGGGGGGATATTTTAACACTAGCATACAGAATACTGAGGTGGTGGAAGATTGGCTACATGGTTATCTACGACCACTTCCTAAACCTGGTAAAGACCACACACTGTTTAGCAACTATAGAATTATCACACCACAGAATGTCGTTAGTAAATTACTTGTAAAGATGGGCATGGGACAAGTAATGAGCGCCTTCGAAAATGCATACATCCTCATTAGGCCCATGAAAAAAACAAGGAGTAACGTTGGAACATTTGTTTACAATTTGTACGAGGGTTTCCAGGATAAAGGAGAAACCGTTACTGTGGCAATCAATCAAGATGGTGCTTACAGCAGTGTAAACTTTGCAACTTTCGTGAACTGTGTAAAGACATGAGGTAATAACCCCTGGCTAACAAGATTGATTACAGCTGCTTTAACGGATAGATCAATTGCCTTTCTCTTGGGAAAATGGACGTCAGAACCATTGCTCATTAGCCTGGAGCTAACCCAGGGTTCTCCTCTTTCACTGGTACTGTTTAAAATCTATATAGCACAAGAAGCAAGCATTCAGACAACTGAACTAGGATAAACAGCCCGCATTGTCACAATGAGGTACATGCTCTGAGTGATATCGACTGGATCCAGATATGAGATGGCCCAGTCTAAAGCCTGTAGACGGCCCCTCGCATGGGGTGTCTAAAACCAGCTGGTCTTACAACCCTACACACCTTTTTCTAAGGTCACCTTTTCCACTCTTGTTCCATTTGGACCGTTTCCACTCTTATTCATTTTTCTATTTCCCCGTCGCCCTCTAATAAAATAAAAATATATTTTAAAATGTTTAGTATGTTTTGATTTTTTATTTAATATTTATCTATCTCCAACTCATTCTGTCCTCTTCTTTCTCCAGTCCTCATTAATATTACGTTTGGGTAGTTTTTATTCAGTTTCGTTTTTTAGTTTCTTAGTGTGTACTTTTTACTTTCGGAAGTGGCAGTCATTTCCTTTTCCGGGGACACACGTCTGTCCGGCGGCAAGCATGTTGGGACTCAGCTGCCTTTAGAGAAGTACCCAGGTTTTATTTTTGTATTTATTTAGATTCTTATGTGTCCTATCTAGCCTTTACTTTCTTTCATTTCCCTGACGAAGGGATGACATGGATTACACAGATAGAGAGTACGATTTGGTAAGTGACCGCATTTCAAAATATATCCAAGGGAGAAGAGTGGAGTAAGTTAGGTGATTGCTGGACAAACTACCAGCAAGTCATCATCAGCTTTGGGGCAGTGGGAAAGCAGAGCTGGAAATTAATCAACTGCAACATGATCGTGCGGGAAAGGATAATGCCGTTGTGTTCACTGATGGGTCTGTACTCCGAGGTAAGAAATCAGACTGGTTCTTTTCGGATAGAGTAAATGTAAAGATCATCGCCGAACAGTGAGGAACTTACATGACAACAACCTCCACCACGAGAATGGATATAGAGGCAACTACTAAAGTTCTGAGGTGGCTGTCTAAAACTTCATCGAGCAGGGCAGTTATTGTGTCAGTTTCTCAGTCCATGCTTTAGAAGGTTCAATCTAGATGGCTCCCACATGAATGGAAAATATACAAGCTTCGAATCGTCAGGACTTGGTGTTAATATACTGCCCTGGACATGCTGAGGCACAAGGCACAGAGAAAGCTGACAGACTAGCTTCGAGAACACCCAATAGTGGGGACATGAGATGGATAAAGACAGATACTAAGGACAATTAATGATCGGCTATTAGAGATTGACACTGCAATTGATGAATTAACATGGCTAAGCAAATGGCCGACACCAGTACCATTCATGGAAAAGCTCTACGGAGATTCAAATAGCCTCAAACTGACTACCGCTTTCTTTGAAAACATTTAAGTGGACGTCTGAGAGTGTACGAAGAAGAAGATTAAGATTACTGGAATTAGGCATCAAACGTAAAACAAGTGGGAATGGAAGTATGAGGGGATGCATCCGTAGTGTATACAACCGGTTTTTAATTATAGTGTGTGGTTTCTGTTACACGTATTACATTGCTGCTTCTTCTATAGTCTTGCTTGCTCGCTATGAATGACGCGATCGTCTCTTCCTTTTAGCCATCTTATCATTTTGATCCACAATAATAAGTCAGCAATACATTAAATTAAAATTTTGCCTTGAAGAAACAATCAGAAACTACTTACATTTTAAGGTTATTTTTAAGAAAAAGGATGAGTTAAATCCGTTTCCTGATATTGAACTGGACAGAAGAGTATCTTGATTGTCTGATGATTTAATGCACACCGTCACACTTTTCTGTTTTCGCGAGAGTACATATAAGGGGAAACAATACAAGTATTGTCTAACTTTCAACCACAATTGCCCCCCTTAGCTGTAGTTAAAAGTTAATGTACTCTCTTGAAAATAGAAAAAGTGCGCAAATGACGGTGTGCAAAAATGTGACTGACCGACCGACCGAATTACTTACGGCAGGAATTACGGTATTGGATAAAAGACACCTTTAAAAATGCATATTAGATACTCCTGAGTTTTGGCCACTGATGGACCACAATTGTAGAGCTTAGGGGAGTAATCCGTAACAGAAGAGAGGAGGAAACGTCGAAAGGAACATTTGGAAAACAAGCAGCTGAGGTCTGTCACATCAGGGGCGCATTCCCATAGTCAGTTATGACGACAGGGGCTATTATTATTATAATTAATGAAAGCATCCAAACAATATTCCATCTTTGCTCATAGTTGACTCCTGGAAGGTTCTACCAAGCTGGACAGGTTTGCGCGAGCAGGGGTCAGACTAAAGCAGACACCCTGGTCCTCCAGGTTGGGGGTTTTAGCATAGGGCCGACACCCTTGTCTATGTAAAAAGAAATGAAGTGACGGAAACGACAACAAATGAACAAACTTTGCTGCGGGACGGACATCCGGAGTCTGAGGTTCGTATGACTGTCAGTGGTGAAAGCCGAAAGGAAGCCACTGATACGAAAACGGACGTACTGACCGCAAAGCGTGAAACAAGAATAGGATTTTGCAATATGTCAGGACAATGAACGAGACGGGTAAACTAAAACAGGTCACAGCAGAAATGAGAAACTATAGATTAAACATTCTAGTGATAAGCGAGAGCAGATGGACAGGGGCAGGAAAATTTAAAACAGCAACAGGAGAAACAGTACTTTACTCTGGAAGAGAGGATGGACAGCACAATGAAGGTGTAGCCATTATTCTACAGAAAGGAATAGTAAGGACATTACTGGAATGGAAACCCATCAACAACAGACTGATAAGAATAAGATTGATAGGGAGATTCACAAACATTACAATAAAACAATGCTATGCACCAACGAGTGACAGCGATGAAGGGGTCAAGGATGAATTCTATCAACAACTGCAGAATGAAATGGAAGACACACCTAGATATGATCTTATTATAGTAATGGAAGACCTCAATGCGAAAGTTGGAACACACAACACATATAATGAAAGAGTAATGGGAAATGGCGGCAGCGAAACAACAAATGAAAATGGAGATAAATTAATAAGTTTTCGTAGCATTAACAATCTGGTCATTGGAGGAACAGTTTTCCCACATAAGGAAATTCACATATTAACATGGTAATCAACTCTAATATCCCAGACCTAAGGGTCTTTTATATTTGGACACGCGCCCTAATATAACCGACTAGGTTGAACGGGACACGCCTCGCCAAAACGAGACAAAAGTTTTAATTTAAAAAAAAAAAAATAAATAAAACATGGGAATCACCAAATGGTCGGGACAGAAACCAGATAGACCACATCATGGTTAACGGTAGATGGAGACATGCATTACAAGATGTGAAGGTAAGAAGAGGTGCAGATGTGGGAAGTGATCACCATTTAGTAGTAGCAAAACTGAAAGTGAAACTACGAACGGCTGGATCAACTGTAACTACGCAGAAAAGGTTTGACATCAGCAAATTGAAGGACCCCCTTACCAGAAAAGCTTTTGCTACTGATATAAAGAAGCGATATCAATTTGCAAAAAGTCAGGAAAAGACATTGACTGATAATATAGACCAGAAATTCAACACCATATCAACAATATATAAGCAGCAAATCATGCTTGGGATTCCAGGAAAGGAAAAAGCAAGATTGGATAACACCAGAAACATTAAACACCATAACGATAAAAAAAGGAAATGAAAAGAAAGAAAACAGAAGCGAAGTCCCCCATGTTAAAGCAACTATATAGCGAACAGTACAGTCAGCTAAACAAGGAAGTTAAACGCCAAACCCGAGCCAACAAAAGGAATTTCCTAGACGATCATGCAAGACAGGCAGAAGAGGCAGCACTGAGAAATGAACAAAGCACAGTATACAAAATAACTAAATTCATCAGCGGAAAACGAGGTGCAAACAATATTACATTAGTAAGAGATAAGCAAGGAAATCTCATCACGACAGCAGAGGGACAGGAAGCAAGATGGGCAGAGCATTTCAGAGAAACTCTGAACAAGGAATTACTAGAGAAACAATTGAATGTTCCTGAGGCTGAAAACGATCTAGATGTTAATACAGACATTAAACGAAAACAAGAAATCATCATAGCAATCAAAGGGTTAAAGAATGGAAAAGCTCCTGGCCATGATAACTTACATCCAGAGCTAGCAGCAGAACTATAAGAACCATAATTTGCACAAGTCTGTAAAACAGGGGCAACACCAACAGAGTGCAAGAAAGGAATAATTGTCAAATTGCCCAAGAAAGGAGATCTTGCAGACTGCAATAATTGGAGAGGAATCACTCTTCTCTCAGTTCCCAGCAAAATACTAGGCAGGATAATTATACAGAGAATTTCAAAAGCAGTAGACTACAAACTGAGAAGAGACCAAGCAGGATTTAGAAAGAACAGAAGATGTGTAGATCATATATTTACCTTCAGAAACATTATAGAGCAGTGCTCAGAATGGCAAAGACAGCTGTACATTTATTTCGTTGATTTTGAAAAGGCATTTGAAAGTATACATAGGGACAGTTTATGGAAAATACTGAGGGCTTATGGAATTCCAAGCTGCATAGTGGCTATCATAAAAAGCCTCTATGCCAACTTTACGAGTAGCGTTGGGCAGTGCAACCTAACATTTGAGGTGAAGACAGGAGTACGACAGGGATGCCCCTTATCAACCACTCTATTTTTAACAGTCATAGACTGGGTGATGCGCCAGACAACAGAGGGCAGTGCAAGAGGAATACGATGGACTACATTTTCTACATTGGAAGATCTGGAATATGCAGATGACATTGCACTACTAGCACATTCACATCAACACATCCAGGAAAAAAACGGATAGACTTAATAAGTATAGCCAGCAGGTGGGCTTAAACATCAATCTAAAGAAGTCAGAGGTCATGACGCTCAATGTGAGCAACCCTGAGCTCATATCAGTAAGGAATCAGCAACTGGAACAGACAGACTCCTTCACATACCTAGGATGCATAGTAACACCAGACGGCGGAGCAAGCAAAGACATCAACAACCGAATGAACAAAGCAAGAACAGCCTTTTTTAGTCTAAACAACATCTGGAAGTCCTCTCAGTACAGCACAAGCACAAAATTAAGATTATATCAGAGCTGTGTAGTTTCTGTGCTTCTCTATAGTGCGGAATGCTGGAGAGGTACAGAGAAGGAAATGTCGAAATTGTCCTCTTTTCACACAACATGCCTAAGAAAAAATTCACCGAATCTTTTGGTCGAATACCATCACCAACCAAGATCTGCTTACTCAGAGCAAGCAAGAGGACATGCACACCATCATAGCTGGCAGACGCTGGAGCTAGGTTGGCCATGTTCTCAGAAGAGACCCCGATACCATCACAAGAACAGCTATGCTATGGACCCCTGAAGGAAAACGAAAGAGAGGCCGACCAAAAACAACTTGGCGGAGGACTGTGGAGGCTGAGATGCAAAGAATGAACCAGAGTTGGGGCACTGTACGAAGAATGGCCACCGACCGAGCAAAGTGGAATCCATTAGCTGTTGTCCTACAAGACGCCACCAGGCGTGATGACCACTGACTTCTTTGACGGTCGGCGGCTAAGGATAAAAAAAGATCATAGTTGAGTGCATACAGCTTTTTTTTGCTAAATGTAGAATTAAAGTATTTAACTTATTCACTCATTATCTTTTCTGGTCCTTATGAATACTGTGCCACCATTACAGTATGTTCCTTTCGAGGTAGTCATGAAATAGTTATAGTGTCTATAAAAAAGTGCGTATCTATTAGGGCTAATGTTTGATTGTTGCGAGTTGTGTCATGAAAACGACAACCAATTGGGTGATTATGCTATATTTATTTGGGGTTTTTCCGACAAACTCTCGTAATATTGTCACTTTTGCAATGAGGCGATGACCTCGTTGTCAGGGACTTGTGTGGAGTGCCTGTTTCTCTTAGCTTTCTGTTGTCTAGTTTCTTCGTTTATCCTTTCCTGAGAGTGCCTCCCAGTTATCGATTTTAGTTATGGGTTTATCTATCTAACAATGCATCTTAATTTTTTCGTTTACACTCCCCCCCTCCCCCTCCCTTGTACCCTACTTACCAAAATCCACGTTATTAGGTTCCCCGCGGGCCCAGTCAGAAAATGAAAAGGCTTGACGTATGCTCTCCCATATCCAAATGCCCTCTAAAAATTCATCGTCTCCTCCAAGCCAGTAACACGATGCTTAAAAAAGAGAATCCATGTTAATTTTATGAAATTACAATAATGTTAACGAAAAAAACTTAACAATTAAATTAAAACAAATTATAACATGGACTATCAGATCTGCTCAGGCAGAAACAGAGGTTTATGAAAGATGTCTTTGCAATAGAACATTTACTTTTTCAATGACATAATAATTTTTTTTACCATATTATAGTCGTCTCCAATAGCAACAAGTAAAATATTTTCTTCATGATTTATTTTTTCTTAAAAGCAGTCACCTGACACTGCCATCAATGGTACCTATACCTTGTAGCGGTATGGCAACTTGCGTACCCTGACAATCCCCAGAGCTATGCCAGTGGGAGTTTTACTCCTGGTAGGTTCAACCAAGCTGGACTGGTCTGTGTGGGTAGGGGTCAGACAAAAGCTGGTACCGTGGTCCTCCAGGTTGGAGGATTTAGCATAGGGCTGACACCCCTGTCTATGTAAAAAAAATCGCACGTTACGGAAACAAAAATAAATGGAAAAACTTTGCTGCAGGATGGACATTCGGAGTCTGTGGCTCGTATGAATGTCAGTGGTGAAAGCCGAAAGGAAGCCACTGACATGAAAACTGATGTCCTGACCGCAAAACAGGATACAAGAATAGGTTTTTGGAATGTCAGGACAATGTACGAGACAGGTAAACTAAGACAGGTCACGGCAGAAATGAGAAACTATAGGTTACACATTCTAGGGATAAACGAGAGCAGATGGACAGGGGCAGGAAAAGTTAAAACAGCAACAGGAGAAACAGTACTTTACTCTGGAAGAGAGGATGGACAGCACAATGAAGGCGTAGCCATTATTCTACAGAAAGGAATAGAAAGGACATTACTGGAATGGAAACCCATCAACAACAGACTAATAAGATTAAGATTGAGAGGGAGATTCACCAACACTACAATAATACAATGCTAAGCACCAACGAATGATAGCGATGAGGAGGTCAAGGATGAATTCTATCAACAACTGCAGAAAGAAATGGAAGATACACCTAGATATGATCTTGTTATAATAATGGGAGACCTCAATGCGAAAGTTGGTACACACAATACATATAATGAAAGAACAATGGGGAAATGCGGCAGCGGAACAGCAAATGAAAATGGGGATAAACTAATAAGTTTCTGTAGCATTAACAACCTGGTCATTGGAGGAACACTCTTCCCACATAAAGAAATTCACAAATTAACATGGGAATCACCAAATGGTCGGGACAGAAACCAGATAGACCACATCATGGTTAACGGTAGATGGAGACATGCATTACAAGATGTGAAGGTAAGAAGAGGTGCAGATGTGGGAAGTGATCACCATTTAGTAGTAGCAAAACTGAAAGTGAAACTAAGAAGGGCTGCACCAACTGTAACTACACAGAAAAGGTTTGACATCAGCAAATTGAAGGACTCCCTTACCAGAAAAGCTTTTGCGGCCGACATAAAGAAACGATATCAATTTGCCAAAAGTCAGGAATAGACATTGACTGATGATATAGACTAGCATTTCAACACCATTTCAACAATATACAAAGAAAGCAGCAAATCATGCTTGGGATTCCAGGAAAGGAAGAAGCAAGACTGGATAACACCAGAAACATTAAACACCATAACGATGAGAAAGGAAATGAAAAGAAAGAAAACAGAAGCGAATTCCCCCAGGTTAAAGCAACTATATAACGAACAGTACAGTCAGCTGGACAAGGAAGTTAAACGCCAAACCCGAGCCAACAAAAGGAATTTCCTAGACGATCTTGCAAGACAGGCAGAGGAGGCAGCACTGAGAAATGAACAAAGCACAGTATACAAAATAACTAAATTCATCAGCGGAAAACGAGGTGCAAACAATATTACATTAGTAAGAGATAAGCAAGGTAATCTCATCACGACAGCAGAGAGACTGGAAACAAGATGGGCAGAGCACTTCAGAGAAACTCTGAACAAGGAACCACCAGAGACACAACTGAATGTTCCTGAAGCTGAAAACGATCTAGATGTGAATACAGACATTCCACGAAAAGAAGAAATAATCACAGCAATCAAAGGGTTAACTCATTCATTCCAGAGTTATTTTGCACGCTGTGCCAGACTTTTTTTGTGGACAGAATTTTATAGAGTGAAGTGTTCATCTTTCAGTCTAAATTTGTTTGTGAATTTTCCTTTGAACATGTACTTATTATATACCAAACTGTAGGGAAATTGATAGAGAATTCAAATATATAATGTCTTTGGTAGTATTAACACAAGTATGTTCGGTATACTTAAAACATTTTGCATGTAAAATTGAAAAACGCTAAAAAAGTTGACTGTAGAATACGATCTAACCAAAGACAAATTACTGTTGTAGACAATAAAACTTTCTTTTTAGTCTTCAAACATCAAGTTAATCCATATACAAGTAAAAGAAAACATGCTTATGGTCACAGTTAGTACATTTTGTGTTATTCACACCAATGTTAACTATGGTCCTTTGTAAGAATAACAAAAAATTATACAATATCGCATTACGTAATTTTCAAACAAATAAAGGAGAATAACGTTATATAAAAATTTTTTTACTCTTGTTTAATGTTTTAATAGTATCCCTAGCTTCATCTTCTACCAAGAACTAGTGATTAGATGTTACGGTAGGTCTAGTTTTGTTGCTTTTTGATCGGCCAGAATACGACTACGCCAACTCATCAACTAAACCTAGTGTGTCTAGCTTTTCTGCACAGATTCCGTATTTTGACAACAAACTGTGACTACCAAACAATCATCATCAATGTCAGCAATGTTTCAAAGTAGTTTGACACAATTATTTGCTTAGGAGACTTAGAAAATGTAAATATAAAGCGTGACATATTTCTCTAGCAATAACGACGAAAAACGCAAACACGCAAATCTTCACAAAAATTGTGATAATAACATCAAAACACGCACACGTGGCTGATTAACTACAGTGTCAATCATAAAAAGCCTCTATGCCAACTTTACGTGTAGTGTTGGGCAGAGCAACCTAACTTTTGAGGTGAAGACAGGAGTGCGACAGGGATGCCCCTTGTCAACCACTCTATTTTTAACAGTCATAGACTGGGTGATGCGCCAGACAACAGAGGGCAGTCCAAGAGGAATAAGATGGACAAAATTTTCTACATTGGAAGATCTGGAATATGCAGATGACATTGCACTACTAGCACATTCACATCAACACATCCAGGAAAAACGGATAGACTTAACAAGCTTAGCCAGCAGGTGGGCTTGAACATCAATTTAAAGAAGTCTGAGGTCATGACGCTCAATGTGAGCAGCCCTGAGCCCATATTAGTAAAGAATCAGCAATTGGTACAGACAGATACCTTCACATACCTAGGAAGCATAGTAACACCAGACGGCGGGGCAGGCAAAGACATCAACATCAGAATGAATAAGGCAAGAACAGCCTTCTTTAGCCTAAACAACATATGGAAGTCCTCCCAATACAGCACAAGCACAAAATTAAGATTATATCAGAGCTGTGTGCTTTCTGTGCTTCTCTATGGTGCGGAATGCCGGAGAGTTACAGAGAAGGAAATGGTGAAATTGTCCTCCTTTCACACAACATGCCTAAGAAAAATTCACTGAATCTTTTGGCCGAATACCATCACTAACCAAGATCTGCTTACTCGTAGCAAGCAAGAGGACATGCACACCATCATAGCTGGCAGACGCTGGAGCTGGGCTGGTCATGTCCTCAGAAGAGACCCCGATGCCATCACAAGAACAGCTATGCTTTGGACCCCTGCAGGAAAAAGAAAGAGAGGCCGACCAAAAACAACCTGGCGGAGGACTGTGGAGGCTGAGATGCAGGGAATGAACCAGAGTTGGGGCACTGTACGAAGGATGGCCACCGACCGAGCAAAGTGGAATCAATTTGTTGTTGCCCTACAAGACGCCACTAGGCGTTATGGCCACTGACAGCTTTGACGGTCGGCGGCTAAGGATCAAAGAAGAAGAAGAAGAAAGTCCCCTGACACCAGCCAGGTTATTATCTATGTGGAGCAAAGATCTTTGACGTGTACCGACCGCTTATATTTCTTTCCTTTCTTTCTTTTTTTACTTGCGTCAACTATATTGTTGTAATGACCCTGTTCAACCTTTCGGATATAATTGGGGTATATTGTGTGTTACCCTCTTCGATGCTAGCCCGTTGCTAGTCCTGAAAAGGACCGCTAGCAGACTGGATCCTCTACTCGTATGTCTGTATAATGGTGGTGAGTTCAATAATGTATTTCCTGTCCTGCCCCGCTAGTTCGCTTGCAGTCTGAGAAGGGCTATGCCTAAAAAGGACCACTTTCTGGCTGATGGAATTTTGTGTGTTTCTGACCGTCTCGTTTCTGTTGTTTGTGTCATTTTTTAGTGTGTGTTATAGCTGGTATATCGCTTTCTAAACGATTACGTTAGGAGCCGTTCTAGTTTTTCAGAAATGTATCTTTCTTTAAGGTGGTCGTTCTTTTTTTCTGATGTATTTTTTGCCGCAATTTCCTGGATGATCGTTGTTTCCGTATCTATTCTTTTGAGGACTGCTTTGTTTTCTTACGTCAGCTCTGATAACTTCTTGATATGGGATTCTTTTTGTAGCTGAATTATTTGCATGTCGTTCACCATGTTCCTGTCGATCTGTATATCTCCTATTGTCTGGTAACATTTGTAAGTTTGGTCTTCAGTGGTTTGTCTGCTTCTACTTTCGACCTGAAGTTTTCGTTTTATATCTGTCGCATCTTTAGTCAGCTGCATCAGTTGACTTCTTGTCTTTGGGTCCTGTATGACAGTTGTATCTGAGGTCAGCTGTAACAGTTGACTTCTTGTCTTTGGGTCCTGTATGATAGTTGTTGTTGCTGTCATTTTTGACGGTGAAAAAAACACCAACCTAATTTATGTTTGGTTTAATGTGATCAAAGAGAGATAAATGTTTATTATCTTTCTGTGACAGGTTTGACTGATGATTATCTTCCCCTGTCTTATGTTGTCCTGTCTCAGGCAATGTCTTATAGTTGACATGTCTTAAGTCTATTTATAGGACCATATACGGAGTATTTTTACCACCCGTTTGGGCGGAAACGCCTGGTCTGGTTTAGCCTCGATCTGGTCTATGCTCTTTGGGCATGCGCAGGTCTTGGCGCAAAAACCGGGAGACTTTGTTTCAAGCAGAGCGTACCTGAGGCTTAGAACGGATGGACCGATCCGTAGATTTCTCTCTGCCAAGTTTCGATAGGGAATTGGAAATTCTGGGAATGACTGTTTGTCATGGGCTTACCTGACGGGGTTCAGTCAGGGATGAGAGCTATTGCATGAACAGTAATTATTGGTCAGGACATTGTTACATGTCTAAGCTGTTCGGGATCTGTGATGTCTGATGTTAACCATTGATAACTACACATATAATGTCCATGATCTTATATTATTGACTGTTTCGTCCATCATCATATTATCGTACGTCGTGAATAAATATTGTAAACGTCAGCAGCATTCCCTACTTCACTGACTTCTACTTGTGGTTGTGTGAGTCTATGTGAAGTCGTCCAAGAGCCTATACGGCCTTCGTGTTGTCAGCACTACTACTATCCACACACCTACACGATCAACCACAGTCTTATACAGTACTACACGTCTGTATTTACATGTATGCTGATATTATGTGTGTCTCTATTATACCCTGACGGCACCTCATACCGGTGACCTAGATACACCGCATCATTGTGACACGCCCACTCTGCCATCTTTACAACACACGAACACAACTGGGCAGTTATACATCTGGAGCGAATAGAACGTTACATCTCTACATCTCCAGCATTAAACATACAAGTAAACAGACTTTTACATCTGGTGGACGAGATTCGTGGGTTTTTTTTTTGGTCAACGAAAATTATTTTCCTGCCCACATCTGGATTTATACATCCGGAAGACGAGATCGACAGTTAGTTGTCAGCTACACAGGACAGTAGGAAATAGGTCAACGTCTGCTGACCGACGTAAACATGAATTATGTATGATGTAGAATCGCTACATGGACCACAGCTATTGCAGAATTGCTACATGGACCACATCTGCTTGGAGTGCTACATAGACCACAGTTGCTGATGAATTTGTTTAACACTGTGACAGTCGTCGAAGGACATATGTGTCAAAGTTCACGTCACAATTTTACGTGCAAGCTCGAATTGTAAACATAGAACAGTTCAACCTGTTGTTTACTACGACATTCTACACTTTGAAGACTACTACATCTGTTGTCAAGTTATGGTGACCTTCAACGGTGGAACGTCTACCAAAGTGTTTACAAGTGTACTGCATTGAACTGCATCTTTGCGGATGTAGAGGATTGCGCTTAAAGATAAGTGGTCTGTTTTACGTTTTAAACTGAGCCTTTATTTTGTGTGCAAATAAGTCTTCCTCGTTACACATTCATTATATGCATTCTATTGTTTACTTGTTCTTTGTTTACTTGTTGAGTTAGTGTGTATTTTTTTTCTGCGGGTTCAAAGGTTGGAGGGTCTTACAGTAAATATCCCACTCAACCGAGGGTTACTGTAAGCGTTCTATAGGGATTGTGCATATTTCTCACAGTGGAAATTGCAAGCGACTTTTGTTGCTATTTATTTTTTTTTCTTAGCTGTGACGAGATGTGTTAGTGTTGTTTTCGTTATTTTTTCTCCGTACTTTAGTTTTTGATTCGTTTTGTTTGTATTTGTCTGCCTTCTCTTTTCTATTGTTTATTTCTATACACCCTTTTGTTTATACACTGTGTTGTCATTGTATTATTGTGAATTTTTTCGCAGTTATCATTGTAATTTTTTACAACATTTGATTTAGTTGAGCTTTATTTTCTTTTGACCTCTGCGAATGTTTTCGTTTGTTTAGATGCTTGTCTTTGTTTAGTTATCGTGATATTGTTGATATATACAGTCTTCATGTATACTTGATCATGTACTGTTATTATATGATGCAAATTATATACTGAGCTGATTACTGGTGACTTTATAAACAAGGTAATTGTACTTAGTCTTTGTAAAAGACTTATCTCCCACTGAGATTGGGATAACTTGTGTTGCTATTTCAGAGATATTGACAGCACATTTGTAGACAGGATGTCTACATTAGATTACTTTATCGCGCAAGGGATAGCCCTTGGCAAAACTGATGAGAAATTGGAGGAGTTTGCGCTTGCTCAATATGCCAAAGCACAAAAAGCTGAAGAGAAAAAGATTCAAGCGCAGCTAGACAGAGAATTTGAAGAGAAAAGATTCAAGCGCAGCTAGACAGAGAAACTGAAGAGAGAAAGATTCAGCAAGAGAGAGAATTTGAGGAGAAAAAGTCACAAAGAGAAGCTGAAGAGAGAAAGATTCAGCAAGAGAGAGAATTTGAGGAAGAAAAGAAAGAGAGAGAACTTGAGGAGAAAGATTCAGAAGAAGAGAAATTTGAGGAGAAAAAGTGAAAAGAATTTGAGAAAGAAGTTAATAAGAGAAGCAGAAGAGAGGAAAGAAAACCAGAAAATGGAACATGAAGAAAGACTCTTGGCTTTGGAGATAGAGAAATTAAAAGTGACGGATATGGGTAGTTCTCAAGCAACTTCTTCGAGCACAAAAGGTCATGACTATAAGGTCAAACTTCCTCCTTTTAATCCTACAAAAGATGACATAACGTTCTACCTAATAGACTAGAACTTAAATGCGTAACACATAAAATAAATAAGGCACAATATGTTGGACAACTGTTGAATTTACTTACAGGTGAACCATTAAATATTATAATAGCAAAAGAAGAACATGATAGGATTAACTATGAAGTTGTCAGAGCAGCCTTATTGAAAAGATATCAGCTTAAAGATGATTACCGTTTTCGTTTTAAGACTATGTTACCAGAAGCTGGTGTAGAGTTCTCAGACTTTATTACAAAGATACGTCTTACTTTCACTAGATGGATTGAGTTGTCTAAGACTGAACATACTTATGAAGCACTTATGGACTTGTTACTTAGAGACAAAGTAATGTCATCTGTTAATGAGTCCTTTCTTGCCTTTATACACGAACGTAAACCTAAGGACATAAAAGAAATGGAACAATATTGTTGCCAATATGTCACTGCTCATCCACAACAAACGATTAGCAATACTAAGATTAAAGAAGGTTTACCCGTGGCTTCTGCGACTCCATACAATTCTAATTTCGGAGGTAAAGTTAAAGGTACTCAGCGCAACTTTGATAAGAAAAGTAAGCGTAACTTCGGACAGGATCAAGGTGATTCATCCCATAGAGGCTCGTCTTCTAGGAATTGGAGGCGATCTGATAGCCCTCATAATTATGGTTCCAACAAATTTGGGACTTTCGAAGGGGTAGCCACAATAAAAACTATCCTCGCCATAATTCTTCAGGAAGACAGCAATATCAGTCTGATAGATATTCTCATCAAGGTGTAAATCACAATCACAATTGTGAAAACTGCGGTTCAAACCAAAATAATAATAGCAATAGGGGTAATTGCAATAATTCCAAAGGAAATAATAATCGAGGTAGATGGCAGCACAATAATAATAGATCATGTCATCATGCTAACTGTGCTGAACAAGAGTCACAAGGAGTTAGTAATGAACAAAACAATAGTAAACCTAACGCTAGTGCTATTACTTGTTCTGCCTTTGATTTTGGGAGAGCATCTCAATGCCCACAGTGCACCACTTTATTTGAACCTACTACTATATCCACCTTGAGTTGCGGTCATCCTCTGCCCGCTCTTCCTGCCGCAGCGGCGCATGACGGGAGAGGATCTCTTATTCTACATAGGGGTCTAGTGAATAATGATCCAGTCTCAGTCCTCTTTGATTCTGGATGTACCACTATTGGGGTTAGACAATCTCTTGTAGATCCTTCCTGTGCCACTGGAAAAGTGATCAAATGTGTAACATTTGGTGGCACAGTGGAAAAATATTCTACTGCTATCATCCGTATAGCTACTCCCTTATTTACGGGAGAGGTCCAAGCATGTCTGCTTCCGAATCCTATCGCGGATCTTATCGTCAGACGTATACACGGGGTTAAAGAGTGTACCCCGCAGCAGATTATTGCTTGGGAAGAACATAACTTGGAAGCTGCTAATGCAGTTATCACGAGAGCACAGGCACAGAATATGCCTCAGACTTCATCGACCGAAGGTGATGAGGTACGTGATCAAGATGATCATGATGTGATTTCACGTGACTCTTTTATCAAAAGTCAACAAGAAGACACTTCGTTAAAAAAATTCTTCGTTCTGGTTAAAAATGGTGACCCAAATAAGAACACAGATCACAAATCTTGGATCACTATGAAGAATGGCGTACTAGTGCGTATGGTACAACACTCAGACATGTCTATACATTCACAAATTCTTGTTCCGAAAGACATGAGAGTTAGAATACTGCAACATGCTCACGACTCCCAATGCGCTGGTCATATGGGATTTTCACGTACGAAGTCGAGAGTTCTTGCGGCTTTCTTTTGGCCATTCGTAAACAGAGACATACGTCTTTATTGTCGCTCGTGTAAAGTATGTCAAGAAGTAAAATCGAAAGGTCCTCGCCATGCAGCACCTATCCAGGCTGCGGACATTCCTATCCGTCCATTTCAGAAAATGGCGATAGATATCATTGGTCCTTTCAAAATAAAATCAGCCAGAGGACATCAATTTATTCTTACATGTGTTGACATGTGTACTCGATGGCCAGAGGCCATACCTCTGAAGAGCATTTCGACTGCCGATATTGCAGACGCTCTTTGGCTGATATTTTCGCGGTTGGGATTCCCTAGGGAAATCTTGTCAGACCATGGCACCCAACTGATATCTGAGACAATGTCGCAAGTGATGTCTACTCTTAATATTAAGAGGTCACTGAGTAGTATTTATCATCCTATGTCTAATGGACTAGTCGAACGTCTCAATAGAACTCTCAAAAATTTACTTGGGAAAATAACTGAGGATCATCCTCAGGATTGGGACAGAGTCTTACCCGCTGCTCTCTTTGCTTATAGAGAGGTTCCTAATGAACATACCGGGTTTTCTCCTTTCGAGCTCGTCTTTGGCGCGCGTCCGCGCGGCCCAATGTCCTTGCTTCACGATCTAATAGCTGCCGATGATATCAGTGATGACACACAATCTTCTTATGAATATGTCATTGCTCTCAGGCAGAAAATCATTGAAGCTTGCAAATTAGCAACTTCCGCATCTGAATTTGCTAAAGAAAAGGCAAGGCAGTTCGCAAATAAAAATAGATGCCTACGTCAACTTTGTCCTGGAGACAAAGCATTCGTATTACTTCCTTCCAGGGAAAATAGACTTCTTATTGGTTGGAAAGGTCCTTTTGTGATTGTATCTAAAATTTCTGATGTCGACTATGTTGTCGATATTGACGGAAAGCATAAAACTTTTCACATAAATATGCTTACGGAATTTTATGAACGTCCAGAGTACTTACAACCTATCTTTCAAGCGACGGACGACGCTACAGTCGCTCGTGGTCATTACTCATCTCTGTCTGTCATACAGGATGAGGAATCTACTTTCTCTGACGTTAATCTTCCTCTTCCATGATTCCACTTCATTCTACGGAATCATGGAAAAATGTTGCAATTTCACCTAAATTGTCAACTGAGGAACAGTCACAAATCTCTTCCATGTTACAAACGTTTCAGGATGTTCTCACGGACATTCCTGGACACACTACAGTCATTGAACATGACATTGTATTGACTGACCATACTCCTATCAGGGTCAGACCTTATCCTATTCCTATCCACTTCCAAACTCAGGTCGAGAAAGAGTTGGATGAAATGATAAAGTTAGGAATAATTGAACCATCCAATTCGGCATACTCGTCGTCTATGGTTATTGTCCGAAAGAAAGACAATAACATACGCATTTGCGTCGATTACCGTAAACTAAATCAAGTAACGAAGTTCGATGCTGAACCTATGCCTCTGTTGGATGAGTTACTTACTAGACTTTCCAACTCTCGTTTCTTTACAAAGCTTGACTTGTCTAAAGGTTACTGGCAAGTTCCTCTAACCGAACGAGCCAAACCTTTCACTGCTTTCTCCACACCTAGGGGTTTGTTCCAATGGAACTTTATGCCTTTTGGCCTTATGAATGCCCCAGCTACATTCGTACGCATGATGCGTCGAATTTTGGCATATCGTTCTGATGTGATTGCATACTTGGACGATATCTGTCTTTTCAGCGATTCTTGGGAAGATCACTATCTGGGATTATATGAACTGTTGTCTACTCTACGTGAGCATAATTTGACAGCTAAACCCTCTAAAGGCTATGTTGGGTTTAGTGAGATTTCTTTTCTTGGTCATCGTGTTGGTCATGGTCTCTTGAAGACAGAAGACCACAACACTTCTAAGATACTGAACATCACTATTCCTAAGACTAAGAAACAGATCCGTAGTCTCTTGGGCCTAATACAGTTCTACGGAAGATTCATTCCGAATCTTTCCTCTATTACGGCACCACTCTCAACCCTATTGAAGAAAGGGTCTCCTAATATGGTGCGTTGGTCCCAAGAATGCCAATCTTCATTGGATCAGATTAAGTCATTATTTTCGTCTCCTCCTATTTTAAGACTACCTACAGCCGATAAGACGTTTGTCCTTCGTAGTGACGCCTCATCAATAGGGATCGGGGCGGCACTGATGCAAGAGTATTCTGAGACTCTGCATCCTGTAATGTATGTCTCGAGAAAACTGAATGCGGCAGAAAGGAATTATTCTGTTCTAGACCGAGAATTGCTAGCTATGGTCTGGGCAATTCTTAAACTCCAAAGATTCCTTCTCGGCGCGCATTTTATAGTAGAAACCGACCAAAAAGCTCTCACAGCTATGCAGAGTAAGGATTTGAAGAGTTCGAGATCCACTCGATATGCTATTGCTCTTCAACCTTTTCATTTCACGGTACGAGCTATCCGTGGTTCGGATAATGTGATGGCAGACATATTGTCGCGATGCCCACATGAAGCTACTTAGCTCTTTTGTCTAGATCTACTGTTAAATATCTAAAGTTATGATCTATTCTTACAATATCATGCTTCTATAACACTTGTTGTCACTTTGTTTAAACTCATGGTTATGTATTGATTACTTGCTTTCTCTGTTACCATCTTTGGTAAAACAGAGGAAGGTTTTGTTTAACATGAAATAAAGGTCAAAAAATTAATTCGGCCACATTTATAGTTTAGATATATATTAAGTGACTATGGTACATTATAACATTCTAAGAATTGTGCTATTTGTATTGTTCTCAGCAAACCGGTGTGATATCTTGGAACGCTGTAGAACTACGATGACTACTATCGACGTCCTGATGTTCCTTGAGGATCTTGCTTACAAGACATCTCCGGAATAGAGCATCGTCTTGTTCTTCTGACGTCATCACCTATTAGTTATACTATACACATGTATAATCATATGTTTGTAAAAAGACTTTAGAAATGTTGGTAATGATTAACCATTTGAATTTATGGTTATATAGGCATTATATGTCGTGAGATTTCGATGTTGGTGTAATTTCTTAATAGAAATTGTCATTCACCATTTATACACACATTGATATGAATTTTTTGCTTAATATAATTGTTGTAACATTACCTGCACCTTTGAGTTGGTTGGTGACACCTCCCCGGATATATTTACTTTGAGAAAATAGTTTCTTCTATCTAGTGAGATTTTTTTGTTCTCACCAGACGCTCTACTGTGCGTCGATTGGATCTGACATTATGATGTTACATTTATGGTGATCCTTTCATCGGCGCATTACTCATGCGTTATGAGCTTAATGCACCTGGCTCATAGATGTATTTCAAAAAAAAGTGCCATTTTCCCCCCGGGAGGTGTGGTAATATGTTGCTGTCATTTTTGACGGTGAGAAAAACACCAACCTAATTTATGTTTGGTTTAATGTGATCAAAGAGAGATAAATGTTTATTATCTTTCTGTGACAGGTTTGACTGGTGATTATCTTCCCCTGTCTTATGTTGTCCTGTCTCAGGCAATGTCTTATAGTTGACATGTCTTAAGTCTATTTATAGGACCATATACGGAGTATCTTTACCACCCGTTTGGGCGGAAACGCCTGGTCTGGTTTAGCCTCGATCTGGTCTATGCTCTTTGGGCATGCGCAGGTCTTGGCGAAAAAACCGAGAGACTGATGATTCAAGCAGAGTGTACCTGAGGCTTAGAACGGATGTACCGATCCGTAGATTTCTCTCTGCCAAGTTTCGATAGGGATTTGGAAATTCTGGGAATGACTGTTTTGTCATTCTTCCTTCCCTGAGTGATTCTTTATGCCAGTATTGGCTGTGTTGTGTTACCTTAGAGTGTAAGGATTCTATGAGAAGGTAACTGAAACATTATTCGATCTTTTTTCGTCTCGATTAGATCTTAAAGGTACATTTATCGCTGATGGCGACATAGTGAGCGAAGCTCACGAGGAGTTAATATACTGTACCCCAGTATGGCTACATATTTGAAAGACTAGGTCTAAGTTGACCTGTTATACATATAAGCCTAAGAATCAACTTAATGGATCCGCAATGCAGGCGGAATATTGTTTGGCAGAAATATATTTATTCTCAGAAGTTTATGTAAACTGAGAGTCACCTGATTATCGAGGCCCGCGACCTGCGGCCTGATTTCGTCGTCGTCATTATATTGGTCCGTGTTTACGGCCAATTTCTTCACCAGAATGAAGTACCTGGCATGTGAGGCCAGAATGAAGTCTTTGGCTAGTTGTAGGACAATAGCATTGACTTTGTTAAATAACTGATATCGCCCGTACTAGGCAATATATTTGCTAGGGCTTACCTGACGGGGCTCAGTCAGGGATTAGAGCTATTGCATGAACAGTAATTATTGGTCAAGACATTGTTACATGTCTAAGCTGTTCGGGATCTGTGATGCCTGATGTTAACCTTCATAACTACACATATAATGTCCATGATCTTGTACTATTGACTGTTTCGTCCATCATCATATTATCGTACGTCATGAATAAATATTGTAAACGTCAGCAGCATTCCCTACTTCACTGACTTCTACTTGTGGTTGTGTGAGTCTATGTGAAGTCGTCCAAGAGCCTATACGGCCTTCGTGTTGTCAGCACTACTATTCACTCACCTACACGATCAACCACAGTCTTATACAAGCACTACACGTCTGTATTTACATGTATGCTGATACTATGAGTGTCTCTACTATACCTTGGCGGCACCTCATGCCGGTGACCTAGATTACACCGCATCATTGTGACACGCCCACTCTGCCATCTTTACAACACACGAACACAAACGGGCAGTTATACCTCTGGAGCGAATAGAACGTTACATCTCTACATCTCCAGCCTCTTTCACCCTGAAACACTTACTATATGGATGTCTTCCTGCACAATACCCGCAAACTGTCGCTTTATATCATGTCTTCTTGGTGTTTAGGAAAATTGCTGGTAGTTTCCGCTCTGTATCACAGGTGGTATATATGATTCAGCTTTTCTAGCCCTGTTGTTGAGGTTTAGTTGCTCTGGTCTTGCCCTTTCCACGGTGTCGTGGAATATTCTAATCCACATATATAAATTATCAAGTAAATATAAAGCCTAATAAATACATATAATAAATAAAGGAAGAAGAATGGTAAAGAACAGTGCTGTCACAATCGAAATCCCCCTTGTTTTATGCTTCGTCTGCAAATTGTAACGCTTTCACGTTGATAGTAAAAGCTTACTGTATTATTACCCGCTTTCTTCAATGAAACGTGTGCTGCATTTCTAAGAAAAACATTGAGAGGCCCTGCGTAATGACCTAAATTAATCCTAACATTAATTATATTACGTTACCAAAACGAACGAACAGATGGACTCAAATATAGAGAGAGAGAGAGGGCGCGGAAATAGAGGGGAGCGAATAAAACCGGGAACGCATGCAACACGCGTCGCGCGATACACAAATGCTGCCATCACGCGTGTAAGTCTACATGCACTAATTGTTTTTCAGACGGACAGTGATAAAATACACTACCCTTTCCCAGAGTTAGGTTTTAAAATCACAAAAAAACGCTTATTAGGAAAGATAACAATAGATGGGTTTACGGTTGAAAACATAACAGTACCCAGACATCACATCTTCGAAACAGGAGGTAGAAAATACATATTTTGAACGCAGCCACGTAGCTCTTTTAAATTTGGATAATTGGGTTCCTTAGGGCTTGCTGACAAATAATATGTAAAACGTTACGCAAATAGTCCAGGAATTAATAAATTATACCCAAAATAAAATAGTGAGGATGCCTGACAGCATGGAATCATTTCTGCTCATAAAATTTTTTTTATAACGTGTTTGAAAAAACCTTACGTTACATAAATAGCCTACCATGTAAACTCCCAATTGATTGGAGCGCAACAAATGAAAGCCTAACCACGATTGGTCGGACTATAAATACTATCTTTCGTTGTTAGGGGAAACGGGGAAAGGTAACATTTTTTCAAACACTTGTCGAAACGTGGCTCATTGGTCAGACTCGCTGATATACACACTTGGGAGCGTTAGTTCGAAACCACTTGTTTAAATAAGCTTGATAAAGCATCAGTGCGTTGAAGCCAGCTCACAATTTTGCTAAAATAAAAGCCTGGAACATAAGCAGATGGAAATTTGTGCCAGTAAATGTGCCAGAATTCATTGCTAATCAACGTATCTGTGTTTATTCGTATGAATTGTTGGACAGTGGTCTTGATGGTACTGAGCAGCACCTGGTCAGAGCTTTGCTGAATCCAGTGTCGGACAGCATACTCCTTGGTCCTTTTAGCTATCAGTGAGGTGTCTCCAGAGCCCAGAGGAGAATTCGAGCAGAGGAGTCCTTTCCTGCCGCCATCACGCCAGATAAGCTAACTTGGCCAGCTGAGCTCAACATTATGTCCCCTCATCTTGAAATGACTTTATAAAAATAACATTCAGAGGGGAATTTAATTGTCTTAATATCAGGAACTGAGAACATCTCCAATACTAGTCCCAAAAGACAAACTATTGAAGTCATGATGACAAATACCAACAGAGCTTGAACAAAAACAAAACCAGTATTACCTCATTTTACTACTACACAACTGACACACATAGAATATTTGTAATAATATATGTCACTACAATATTCATATTAAATACATTCTGTACATAACTTGTAATTTAAATTGATTGTGATTCCTGGTTCCCTTGTAGTTGAATCAGGACACATATTCATTCATGCCAGTAATGAATACATATTGTTATTTGAAAAGTTACGAGTGACTTCTTTAAGATATTCTCATAGAGTGTTATATGTATGTGAGTGTCACAGTGTTGTTAAGAGTAGTGGATTAAATTAAATTGTTTATCTGTCTGTTGTTGTGACTTACACTTCATCATACACATACCCTAGACACATAACGTAGTCATCACACTATTCCAGAATAATTCTGACTGAGATATATAGATATGTGGTAGCAAGTAAGGTTATATATAATACACTACTCTTATTAGATATATATACCTTCACAGCTGATCTCAGTCAGTACACTAAGTCCCCTATAAATATTTATAACATCCCACTTCACCACACACGGTTACGATAATTAGGTTGGTCTAATTATTTTCCCATGTCTTTAATCTTTCGACCTCAGTGACCCTGATTCATTTTTTCTTGTAGCCTGTTGAATATGTCTTGTGTAGACCTACTGCTGTCGACGCCTCTTACGACTAATTTCTTTGTTATCGTGTAGGTTTCCACCATACAGTTTTGATTTGCTGCCAATAGTCTTCTGTATTCACTACATCTTCCAGCTGTTGGAGCACTTGCAATTTGTTGGATATTGTGACCGCAAATGTGTCTCTGGTTTCTTGATTTATTAGATGTCCTACATTAAAATGTTGTCTATAACTTTGCATTGTTGCACATCTCTTGAGTTCTTTTTTTACTTTGGCTATCAGAAGGTGGTGATCTGGTGGCACATCTGCTCCTCTATTTACCTTTGCATCCTGCTATGATGATCTAAACTTCTTGTTTATGCATATATGATGAATCTGATTTTCTGTTCTATGGTCTGGTAATATCCATGTTGCCTTGTGTATTCTCTTATGTGGAAACATGCTTCCTCCTATAGCCAGTTGATTTGTAGCACAGAAGGTTGAGAATAGTTCCCCATTTTCATTCATTATTCACAGCCCTTGTTTTCCCATAATTTCTTCAAAAGCCGATGAAACTGAATGGAATGAGACATGTGAAGAAATACTGGGGAAAAGGGAACGACAACAAAAAGCATGGATAACAAACTAAACCATCAATCAGATAAAAGACAGAAAAAACAAGAAAGCAGATTTATCCACAAGCATACTCAGAAGTTACAAAGCCAAGGCTCCAGAAGTGTACACATAAACAAACAAAGAAGCAAAAATAATTATCAAAAGAGACAAGAGGAAGTATACTGAGGAGTTGGCAAGAGAGGCAGAAGATGCTGCAGTAAAGGAAATATGAGAGAACTGTATAACAGCACAAAGAAGTTAACAGGGACGTACAAGCAAATAAGTTGCCTCATAAAAGACTAGAATGGAAAACTGCTCAGCAATATACAAGAGCAAATGAAGAGGTGAACGGAATATTTTGAGGACCTTCTCAATAGACCAGCTCCACAAAACCCCCCGGACGTCCAGCCAGCAGAAGAAGAGCTACAAATTAACTGTGAAAGACCAACGAAGGAAGAAATAAACAAAGTCATAAAGCTTCTAAGAGACGGAAATGCGTCTGGACCAGACGGCATTCCAGCAGAGGCCATCAAAGCAGATATCGACACAACTACAGAGATGTTATATAAACTACTTGGTAAAGTCTGGGAAAAGGAAGGAACACCAGCAAATGGAAGGAAGGATATCTGGCTAAGTTGCCTAAGAAGGAAAATTTACAAGAGTGCACAAATTATAGAGGAATAATGTTACTATCAGTGCCAGGAAAAGTATTAAACAGGACTATCCTCGAGAGATTAAAAGAGTCCATAGACAAGAAACTGAGAGATGAACAAGCAGGTTTTCGACAAAACAGATCCTGTACAGACCAAATAGCCACTTTGAGAATAATAGTTGAACAAAGTCTGGAATGGAATTCATCACTATACGTTGGATTTGTGGACTACGAAAAGACATTTGACAGTGTAGACAGAGAATCACTTTGTAAATTGATGAGGCATTATGGAGTTCCCCTGAAGATCATTAATTTAATAAAGAAAACATATGAAGACATGACATGCAGAGTTCTTCATGAAGGACAGCTTACAGAACAGTTTGGGATAAGAACGGGAGTGCGACAGGGATGCCTCTTGTCTCCATTTCTTTTCTTACTAGCAAAAGACTGGGTTATGAGAACATCGACAACACACAGAAATGGAATCCAGTGGACTCTGACTAAGCAGTTGGATGATATGGATTTTGCTGATGACTTGACTCTTCTGTCCCATAACCGTAATCAGATGCAGGAAAAATTGAAAACACTCGATGAGAGGTCACAGCAATTAGGTCTGAAAATATACAGGGACAAGATAAAAATAATGAGAATAAATGCAGGTAATGATAAAGGGTTGAACTTGAAGAAACACCACTACAAGATGTAGAATCGTACACATATCTTGGCAGCAATATAGTTGGAGGGACAGATAGTGATATCAAAATAAAAATACTAAAAGCAAGAGAAGCTTTCATTGCATTGGGAAATATATGGAGATCAAGAGAAATCGGATCCAACACGAAAATAAGAATCTTGAACTCAAATGTGAAGTCAGTACTATTGTGTTGCTCTGAAACATGGAGAACAACAAAGACAACAACCAAAAAGCTACAGACTTTTATAAAAGGGTGCTTGCGTAAAATAGAAAGATTAAAATGGTATGACAAGGTTACCAACGTGGAACTGATGACAAGAACTAGACAAGTGCCAGTGGAACAAGAGATGAGAAGAAGACGATGGTTATGGATAGGACACACATTGAGAAAACCTGTTGATAGCATTACAAGGCAGTCCTTGTTCTGGAACCCCCAGGACAAGAGAAGCAGAGGTAGACCAAGAAACACATGGAGAAGAGAGCTGGAATAAGAGGTGAAAATGATGATGAGAACGTGGAAAGAACTTGAGATGATGGCACGTGACAGGAGGACTTGGCATGTGTTTCTTGAAGGCCTATGCTCCTTTGGGAGTGGAAGGTTATGATGATGATGAGGTTTCCACCACTACGTTTATCTGGTGGGTGTAGGGAAAGATGTGTATGTGTGTAGTGTCAGTAGTAGAGCAGAAATAGTATTATGTCTTGAATGAGTCCCGGTGTAGGAGAAGAACACTGGTATCACATGATAGTCACGGCTGTGAAGGTATCTTAGAATTTACACAGTTCTTGCTTCTCTTTAAACGCCATAACAATTATCGATCGGCTGCAGCGAGCTCGCGTTTGTTTGATTGGCTGGCCCACTTCCCTTTTCCAAGAATAGACAAAGCATGCGTTTACAACATATGACACAGCCTCTCCCTTTCTGACACTGGGGCTACTGGAATTCTTTTTTTTCCCCGGATTACAGTTTCGTACCCAGAGAGATTGCTTTGTTCGAACTGTTCAAGCAAGACTCCCTTTCAGTGTGTCCCTACTTTAACGATGCCTCCCCTGCAAAACTACTGTCTCGAGATACTGACAACTTTATCGTGGCTTAGGGCACTGAGGGTGGCCTCATCTCCCGACACCTGGGTGATCTTGACGATCCTCTCCTGTGGTACAGCTCGAGACACGGTATTGCTTGGTTTCCGAAGGCAGCACATTCTACCCTCCGTGTGCGTTACAGCATGTGATCTGTGGGACGGACTCACGTTCTGCGTCGTTGTCCGCTTCTGGTCTCGTTTGGTAGAGGTTGCCTGGTCACTGTACGATGGGGCCGCACTCCAGCATTATGTTTTGGCGGTGATTTTTGCTTTGTCAAGTTTCGGAGCATGATTCTTGTTGTCCTCCACCGTCAAAGTCTGGTGCTGCTCCTTTACGGGAGAACTTGCAGTTACCGACCTTGCAGCTACGTAAGGTGGTGGTGATAGCGCCCGCATTTCATCTCTTGCTTCACGAATCCGTGTCAGCGATCTCATTATATTTTCTGCAATATCAGCAATATCTGGCATTTCTTCTATTAGGTCAGAGATGTTTGTTTCTGTCACCTCCATCGCCGCATCAAGAATCAAGTTGTTCGGGTTCTCTGGTAGGCTGTTACCAGATATTGACGACCCTATTTCTGACATCTCAGTCGAGAGTTGTACTAGTCGGCTTCTTCGGTATTCCGTTTCCAAGATTTGAAGATGCTGGTCTGTTGTTGGAAACACGTGGGCTTGTAAGCCGGCTGCGACTTTTCTTCTTTTGGAATCAGGTTTAGATCGAACGTTTTTTAATATATTGCTCCGTATTGATGGCAAATGTCGATCAAAAGGGGAGACGAAAAATAGGAACCGATACTTATTTCTTCAATATCTTCTTTATCACGTTTATGTAAGTCTCTAGTGTCCTTCAGCGTTTTAAGTCTGCCTGTGTTTTAATTACCCTGAGGACTCCTGAACTAGGAGTATTGTAATGCTACCACCTGGTTTTGTCAATGTGTGTCCTATCTAAAGCCACGTCTTATTCATCACTACTTGTTCCACTGGTATGTGCTTGATTCTTTCCATCAGATCCACATTGGCGATCTGGTCATGCCACTCTAATTTTTTTTCCCTGGGCAAGGATCCATTTACGAAAGTTTATACCATGTAAAATAAAAACTGCCTTGACAAATCAGCTTATTTGTTATGCGTTGGGTTTGATCTGTTGTTATTTCCATATATTTCCTAAACCAAGAGCTAGAAAATACAAACACATTTACGTACTTAGGAAGAAATGTAACAAAAGATAGCGGAACAAGCAAAGACATCAGTACGGTAACAGAATGAATAAAGCTAGAATTGCCTTTGCCAATATTAAACATCATATGGAAAACTTCCTAGTACCTTACAAACACTAAATTAAAAATATACAAGATCTGCGTAATTTCTGTTCTTCTGAATGGTACAGAATGCTGGAGAGTAACAAAAGTAGAGTATCAAAACAACTGTTTTTCAACACAAGCAGCCTTAAGAACACCATCCTCAATCTAGAATTGTTAGTCTGTGACACCACGAAGACATGCGTACCAACATAGCAAATAGATGCTGGTATTGGGTGGGCCATATTATCAGAAGAAGCCCTGAAGACACCCCGAAGACATGCGTACCAACGTAGCAAATAGATGCTGGTATTGGGTGGGCCATATTATCAGAAGAAGCCCTGAAGACACCACGAAGACATGCGTACCAACGTAGCAAATAGATATTGGTATTGGGTGGGCCACATTATCAGAAGAAGCCCTGAAGCCATCACAAAACTGTAATGCTATGGACTCCATAAGGAAAGCGAAAGCGAGGCTCTCTAAAAGCTACCTGACGGAGAACTGTGGCGACAGAAATGCAAAGCATGAAACAGAGCTGTGGTTACCGCATGAACGATTGCTGCTAACCACGCAAAGGGGAGACAGTTTGTTGCTGCCCTACAAGAGGCCACGAGGCCTGATGGTCACATATAGCTCTGCCAGTCAGCGGCCCAGGACCAAAGAAGAATATATTCGTTGTTACACTTTATAATACAGAGGACATAATCGTGAGAATAATAGAGTGTGGGGAATATAATTGTGAGTAATGCGGAGTTTAAACAGGCACCATGAGCGAGATAGTAGTTCAAAGAAGTAACGAAACCTATGTAACTTTAATGCATTACAGGTTACAAGGTCTTACTTACTTACTTAGTCGTTCCCCTTCTACCGTGAGGTGTAGAGGTTTGGAAGAGAGAGCGCCAGACTATTCTATCAGCTGTCTTCTTCCTGGCCTGGTTCCATTCTAGTCCTCGGTCCTTCAAAGATTGTCTAATGTTGTCCTCCCAGCGGTCTCTGGGTCGTCCTGGAGGTCTGGATCCCTGGCTCTTTGTTTCCCATGCTTGTCGTGGTAGCCGATCTTCTCCCATTCTGCAGACATGGCCAAACCGGCTACAAGGTCACGAACGATTAATTTATTGAGCTGGCAAACTAATTCGTTCTCTTTTCTTCGTACTAGTTTACACTAGTGGCTGAGTGTTAGTAGTGATAACGTGGGACGCAACCACGTGTGCACACATGCAGAAGATTTGCAGATCGAGAGACGAGAAAAGCAATCATGAAGATTCACTATTCAACAATGCAAGTCAGATCTATATTCCAAGTCATTATCGAAGGTAAACCGTTTACAGTTCAGAGAGATGAATTCTACACGGAGAAGATTAAATACTAGTCATCAAATACGTGCTTCGCTAGATAGGATAATTTTTTAAAAATATTGTAGGAATGTGCTACGGGGTTTTAGACTCGTGAGATCACCATATTGGGTGATTTTTCGTAGATCCAGCAACTAGTTATATAAAGTATGACTCTTCAATGATGTTTGTTCAAATAAAGAAGATGAAAAATGAAGAGACAAATGTGACAATTTAATTTTCAACGTTTTATATTCATCATTCGTCAGTGCTGAAGAGACCCTTGATTTCTTATAATTATCATCAAATTATTCATATATATATATATATATATATATATATATATATATATATATATATATATATATATATATATATATATATATATATATATATATATATATATATATATATATATATATATATATATATATATATATATATATATATATATATATATATATATATATATATATATATATATATATATATATATATATATATATATATATGTATGTGTATATATATATATATATATATATATATATATATATATATATATATATATATATATATATATATATATATATATATATTTGCTTATCATAGTCTGTTGACGCAGTAAAAGTGCAGACACTGCGTCTTATTGTTCAACTCAGGGAGGATGTCATGTGTGTTCTAGCATTCATCCGAATGTACACATGTTCCACGAATAAAAATTGTTTAAAACCCCCGTGTTCACAAATACCATCCAGTAGAGCACGAGAGAAATGTTGAATGGACGCAAGGTAGTTTCAAATAGAAAATAAAAATCAGAAATAACAGAAGGTATAATCATGGGAAAGAATCTTTGGCCTTATTAATCACAAGGTAGCTATACCACCTGATGTAATACACTGCCACATCCTCAATGCAACTGAATCTTTTCTTGCCATTTGAATTCTTTTTCCTGATATCAGTATCGATTCCGTAAGTGTTGTGTTTTCTGCAACCAAGAAAAAGAGATGAGTCCCAAATCTTGTAGGGGTGTTTCTCTATGTGGCATCTGGCGTTCTTTTACTTCACTTATTGTAATCTAATAATAATCTCTGTATATTTTTGGACACAAATGTTCCAATGGCTCATGAAGTATCACCATATATATATATAACATGAAAATTAGAAAAAGAAAAAAGTAAAGCACTCTGGTCAAAAATAAACTGTATTTTTTTTTTTTGTAAATGGTGTAGTATTTTACTTTATTTAATACTGTCCTACCTCTTTGTCCTCTCGCTACACCTTGTAGAAATGCATTTTTACTTGCTGTGTCCGCCACAGCAAGTTGTGATTTATATCCTGAACAAAATGCCTGATACGAAAAACAAAACAAGTCATTAATATTGCGAGACAGTAGACGTGTATCTTACAAGGAAAACTAAAATAATAATATGGGGAAAAACGAGTTAAATATTGTTGGGCTGTTGTAGGTTTATTCCCAAGTGCATAAGAAATACGAGGGAACAGGATATTGCACAAAACACTGTCACATTGATATGCTTGGATCATAATCAAATCGAAGATTTGTTTTCAGCATTACAGAATGTTATGTCACAGAAACAAGCGATGACAACAGAGTGTAGTCTAAGGGAGATAATCATACTTATATCGAGAAGAGACAACAAAGTAATTATCGTACGCGAAAGGGAGAGTTCATTGTAGAAATAGGACTGATTTCTGAGCGGTAGTCACGTGATTTAGCTACTATAAACTTTGACCACCACTCTATTTAAGGTGCGAGAGCACGTGCTCAGGAGCTTTTTTTTTAAAATAGTTCTTGCAGCTTCAACATATAGTGCTTAGCAGTGATAGCACGCTAATTCAAGTTTTCTTATGACGTAGCTCGAGTCGTGGTTTGCGGTTTCCAGATGCGTCTACAAAACTTCAAACAGAAGCACTGAAGTATACAAGAAATTGTTGAACGTTAGCCATACGACAATGTTGGTATTTACTAGCCTCGATTTAGCAAAAATACTCGTCTCGCGTGGAGCAAATCTTTGCTCCCAGTTATAGTAATACAAAATGCGTTGATATGGAGAATTCGCATTTTGAAACTTATAAAAATGTATATGAGCTGGCAGGATGGGATTGTGCCCTGCATATTATGATGTCTTTTTCAACCACGTGTACATACGTCCATTATTAAAGATGGAAAAAGCAACCAGCCTTGATGTTAATTAAAAGCCAAGTATCGTCTCCCATATGATCACGTCCATTGTCAAACAGTTAATAAGCCAGACGCAAAGTATTTCCAACTTCCAGGAGTAACAGAAACTGGGACATTAAACAACCATGAAACACACTGTCTAGTGTAGCCAGCCTGCCACAACACGACACCGAGAACAAACGCCAATCTCAGTAAAACTGACTTGGGTATTAAAATAGAAAGTTATCTCTTCGAACTAAACTTAGACTGCAGAGCTGTTTTATAATTTAAACGTTCTCTGCCTAAACCATGAGCCTCAATGCCACAAACTGACCAGCCAGTCTACATTACTATAGTAAAGCAAGTATTTAAAAAACATTATAGTAAAGCAAGTATTTAAAAAACAACTTAAAGAGGACTGGCTAAACACCTGGGCAATGGCTAAAACAGGAAGACGGCTTTTCAAGCATCTACCAGCATCATCTAAGAACAATGCTATAAATTATCTTGGAAGTGAAGATCAAACACAAATTTTCAGATTATGAACGAGGCACTACTTGCTTAGAAATATCGTAGACATAAAATTGACGCCAAAAAAATCAAACCATAGACACTGCTAACATCCATATGAAACAGTGTAAAAGCACCTGCTGCTTTGTCCAGCACAGCAACATGATGAGACAAATCCTCTGACCAAAATACCTAATCATTGAAAACTTCCTATATAGCAGACCTGAACAACGAATCCGAATAGCACAGTTCCACATTATGGCATCAAAATCACCAAGAGTTAACGCTCAATGAAGGTGGATCAAAGACATGACAAAACAGTTTAAACATTCATGGATGCACCTGATCATGGAAGAGGATAGCAGATTTAGAGAAAAGATTACATGAGTTAAAAATGAGATATTGTAAAAAGATCCTTACAATAGTGACACGCTGGCATCAAAACGATGAGCGGATAAATAACACAGTTAGGACTGCGGTAGAACAATCTGAAGACCTCACAAATAAATAGACAAAAGCTGTCATAGTAGATCCACGTGTTCACAATGACCTAGCAACAATGTTCCTGCTGCCCACAGTATCAGACACAAATAATGACGGGGTAGACAAAGATAAATGGATTGACTTCTTCTTCTTAAAGTACCATGCCTAGTGCCTCTCCATAGCTGCCTGTCTCCGCACTATTTATCAATTCCCAATATGTCAAACTGTCCAGTATTCGCTCCTTGTCTTCCCCTATCCCCTTTTCATTCAAGTGTACCTGTTGTTACGATATATTCCAACTTTCCTCTTCTCATAACATGACCCCAAAAAGTGGATAGCTTCTTTCTAACTTGTGAAATAAGTTTCTTTTGTGCACGGTTCTCTTTCAGGACATCCTCATACCTCTTTTTGGCTGTCCATGGTATTTTTAACATTCTTCTGTAAAACCACATCTCTGTGGCCTCTAGTGTCTTCCCTACTTGTTTACTTATTGTCTATGACTCACTCCCATATGTCGGGATTGGTTCTATATAACACTGAAGAACTCTCTTTCTTACTTCCATTGGCAAAGAATTGTTGCATAAAATACTCTTCATTTGATAGAATGCTGTTTTTGCCTGAGCTATATGCTCTCCACTTCTGAGATGCATCTTCATCCGTTGTTATTAATGTGTCCAGGTATTTGAATTTATTGACCTGTTTTAAAACTGTTCCATTTACCTTGATAGTGCATTCTGGTGAAGCCCTTTTCTTAGACGACCATTACTACTGTCTTTTTGCTATTAAGGCTAAGGTTTGACAAGACACAATAATTGACAGATCCAACTCTCGCGGGACTAGGCAGACTAACAATCGATAGACTTCTTCTTCTTCTTCTTCCTCGTTCGCCCTGAAAAGGACGGTGGTTGCGTTGTGTCTGTTTACGCCTAAGCTGTGATATCTGCACCTTTCGGTCGACACATCCGACTTCTGCACGGCATTTTTTGGGACCTGGTTTGCCTTCCCTCTTCGATCCGTGCTCGGTCAGCCAGACTGCACTGCTGCAGACTGTTTCCAGGACCACCACGTGGAGGTGGAGCACGGTCTTGACCAGCTCTGGTTCGCTGATCCTGACGCAAGCAGTCAAGCTATGAGTCGCTGACTGCGTTCTCTAATGCTGCGTCTTTGGGTCCCAATCGATAGACAAAAATGAAGATTATTAGTCAGGATCTCAATAGTCCTAAGTAACTGCAAAATACAGAGAGAAACATTACTCAAGCAACACCTGGATCAATACACACAGGGATCAGCAACACCTGGATCAATACACAGAGGAATCAGCAACACCTGGATCAATACACAGATGGATCAGCAACACCTGGATCAATACACTGAGGGATCAGCAACATCTGGATCAATACACAGAGGGATCAGCAACATCTGGATCAATACACAGAGGGATCAGCAACACCTGGATCAATACACAGAGGGATCAGCAACACCTGGATCAATACACAGAGGGATCAGCAACACCTGGCTCAATACACAGAGGGATCAGCAACACGTGGATCAATACACAGAGGGATCAGCAACACCTGCATCAACACACAGAGGGATCAGCAACATCTGGATCAATACACAGAGGGACCAGCAACATCTGGATCAATACACAGAGGGATCAGCAACACCTGGATCAATACACAGAGGGATCAGCAACACCTGGATCAAAACACAGAGGGATCAGCAACACCTGGATCAATACACAGAGGGATCAGCAACACCTGGATCAATACACAGAGGGATCAGCAACACCTGGATCAATACACAGAGGGATCAGCAACACCTGGATCAATACACAGAGGGATCAGCAACACCTGGATCAATACACAGAGGGATCAGCAACACCTGGATCAATACACAGAGGGATCAGCAACATCTGGATCAATACACAGAGGGATCAGCAACACCTGGATCAATACACAGAGGGATCAGCAACACCTGGATCAATACACAGAGGGATCAGCAACACCTGGATCAATACACAGAGGGATCAGCAACACCTGGATCAATACACAGAGGAATCAGCAACATCTGGATCAATACACAGAGGGACCAGCAACATCTGGATCAATACACAGAGGGATCAGCAACACCTGGATCAATACACAGAGGGATCAGCAACACCTGGATCAATACACAGAGGGATCAGCAACAACTGGATCAATACACAGAGGGATCAGCAACATCTGGATCAATACACAGAGGGATCAGCAACACCTGGATCAATGCACAGAGGGATCAGCAACATCTGGATCAATACACAGAGGGATCAGCAACATCTGGATCAATGCACTGAGGGATCAGCAACATCTGGATCAATACACAGAGCGATCAGCAACATCTGGATCAATACACAGAGGGATCAGCAACATCTGGATCAATACACAGAGGGATCAGCAACATCTGGATCAATACACAGAGGGATCAGTAACATCTGGATCAATACACAGAGGGATCAGTAACACCTGGATCAATACACAGAGGGATCAGCAACACCTGGATCAATACACAGAGGGATCAGCAACATCTGGATCAATACACAGAGGGATCAGTAACAAATGCAGCAGAAGGTGAAGTTGGAAGAGTCTTTCTGAGATCCAGCAATGGCACACACAAAAACTCAGTCACAACAGGGACATTTTCTAGTAATTTCAGATTAAAGGCTTTACAAGCTGCACCAGAAGCTTTAATTACATAAGAAAGCTCCGAAAATAGAAGTACCTTGTAACTCCCTTCACAGATGCATTGTATGTAAATGCAACGCTGAAGAGTCCGAATAATGCCGACCTGTAAGACCTTAGAGTAACACTCCATAAACCTTATC
>JAMPIV010021027.1:0-40000 GCA_024509875.1 Oreohelix idahoensis | reverse complement strand
TTAAGATAAGTTGACCATAGGTTTTCACAAAACCGTTGTTATAAACTGACATCTCCACACTGAAGGTCGGCTGGAAGGAATCTCTAAAGTCTTTTATCTTGATGGCACACTCTTTCCTGTCAATCTCTTGATGGCACACTCTTTCCTGACAATCTCTTGATGGCACACTCTTTCCTGTCAATCTCTTGATGGCACACTCTTTCCTTCAATCTCTTGATGGCACACTCTTTCCTGTCAAACTCTTGATGGCACACTCTTTCCTGTCAAACTCTTGATAGCACACTCTTTCCTGTCAATCTCTTGATGGCACACTCTTTCCTGTCAATCTCTTGATGGCACACTCTTTCCTGTCAATCTCTTGATGGCACACTCTTTCCTGTCAAACTCTTGATGGCACACTCTTTCCTGTCAAACTCTTGATGGCACACTCTTTCCTGTCAATCTCTTGATGGCACACTCTTTCCTGTCAATCTCCTGATGGCACACTCTTTCCTGTCAAACTCTTGATGGCACACTCTTTCCTGTCAATCTCTTGATGGCACACTCTTTCCTGTCAAACTCTTGATGGCACACTCTTTCCTGTCAAACTCTTGATGGCACACTCTTTCCTGTCAAACTCTTGATGGCACACTCTTTCCTGTCAAACTCTTGATGGCACACTCTTTCCTGTCAAACTCTTGATGGCACACTCTTTCCTGTCAAACTCTTGATGGCACACTCTTTCCTGTCAAACTCTTGATGGCACACTCTTTCCTGTCAAACTCTTGATGGCACACTCTTTCCTGTCAAACGCTTGATGGCACACTCGTTCCTGTCAATCTCTTGATGGCACACTCTTTCCTGTCAAACTCTTGATGGCACACTCTTTCCTGTCAAACTCTTGATGGCACACTCTTTCCTGTCAAACTCTTGATGGCACACTCTTTCCTGTCAATCTCTTGATGGCACACTCTTTCCTGTCAATCTCTTGATGGCACACTCTTTCCTGTCAAACTCTTGATGGCACACTCTTTCCTGTCAAACTCTTGATGGCACACTCTTTCCTGTCAATCTCTTGATGGCACACTCTTTCCTGTCAATCTCTTGATGGCACACTCTTTCCTGTCAATCTCTTGATGGCACACTCTTTCCTGTCAAACTCTTGATGGCACACTCTTTCCTGTCAAACTCTTGATGGCACACTCTTTCCTGTCAAACTCTTGATGGCACACTCTTTCCTGTCAAACTCTTGATGGCACACTCTTTCCTGTCAAACTCTTGATGGCACACTCTTTCCTGTCAATCTCTTGATGGCACACTCTTTCCTGTCAATCTCCTGATGGCACACTCTTTCCTGTCAAACTCTTGATGGCACACTCTTTCCTGTCAATCTCTTGATGGCACACTCTTTCCTGTCAAACTCTTGATGGCACACTCTTTCCTGTCAAACTCTTGATGGCACACTCTTTCCTGTCAAACTCTTGATGGCACACTCTTTCCTGTCAAACTCTTGATGGCACACTCTTTCCTGTCAAACTCTTGATGGCACACTCTTTCTCCTGTCAAACTCTTGATGGCACACTCTTTCCTGTCAAACTCTTGATGGCACACTCTTTCCTGTCAAACTCTTGATGGCACACTCTTTCCTGTCAAACTCTTGATGGCACACTCGTTCCTGTCAATCTCTTGATGGCACACTCTTTCCTGTCAAACTCTTGATGGCACACTCTTTCCTGTCAAACTCTTGATGGCACACTCTTTCCTGTCAAACTCTTGATGGCACACTCTTTCCTGTCAATCTCTTGATGGCACACTCTTTCCTGTCAATCTCTTGATGGCACACACTTTCCTGTCAATCTCTTGATGGCACACTCTTTCCTGTCAAACTCTTGATGGCACACTCTTTCCTGTCAAACTCTTGATGGCACACTCTTTCCTGTCAATCTCTTGATGGCACACTCTTTCCTGTCAATCTCTTGATGGCACACTCTTTCCTGTCAAACTCTTGATGGCACACTCTTTCCTGTCAAACTCTTGATGGCACACTCTTTCCTGTCAAACTCTTGATGGCACACTCTTTCCTGTCAAACTCTTGATGGCACACTCTTTCCTGTCAAACTCTTGATGGCACACTCTTTCCTGTCAAACTCTTGATGGCACACTCTTTCCTGTCAAACTCTTGATGGCACACTCTTTCCTGTCAAACTCTTGATGGCACACTCTTTCCTGTCAAACTCTTGATGGCACACTCTTTCCTGTCAAACTCTTGATGGCACACTCTTTCCTGTCAAACTCTTGATGGCACACTCTTTCCTGTCAAACTCTTGATGGCACACTCTTTCCTGTCAAACTCTTGATGGCACACTCTTTCCTGTCAATCTCTTGATGGCACACTCTTTCCTGTCAAACTCTTGATGGCACACTATTTGCTGTCAATCTCTTGATATTATCTTCCCCCTTAAAGCGTTGTCCTCCTCTTGCACCCTTGCATTCAGCTCAGCCTTTATGGCCTTCAGCAAGGTATCTGCAGTGTTTATATATGGTCAATCATTTCAGAAGTCTAATTGTGATCTCCTTTTATTAATTCTGCGTGTCCTTCATCTGTTTTCAATGACCTCTTTATTTGTGTTTCTTCTATGTCCAGGAGATGTGAATGGAGATTCACATCTCAAAAGTCTCAATTCTTTCTTTCAATTGCTTGTACACAGTCCATGTGTCTAGGTCATACAGTAATGAAGATTATTTAATACTTGAATATTCTCAGTTTAAATTTGTGAGGTAATTGTTTAGATGCTAGTATTTATCTCTAGTGTTTGAATGTAGCTTTGCCATTCATAATTAGAAAATGATACAATCACTTTAATAACGAAACTAAAGCTGATAAATTATGAAACGATGTAAGTACAGGTTGATATACATACCAGCAGGTGCTAATTGGCCAATTGGAAATGACAAACACAGAACAAGAACTAGTAATGGATGCATGTCACAGTAGAAGCGATTTCCAAAATTCTTAAAGTTTTAGTTAGATGTGGTTGAAGTGCTGTCTTGTTTTTGAGTGCTGCCCTCTCCTTTTATTCCATCTTATATCCTGAATGATAGTGAGGCGTGATTGGTTAAATATACATCCTTCATGTTTCGTGGAAAGACACAGTGATTAATGTCGAGGTTTAGTCACGTGCTGCCTTCAAAGCAAGTATGCACTGCAGAATATGTAGGCTTGATCATGTCTGCTGTATGGAAGATGGTTAAGTTCCAAATGAGATTTTCTGCGGACAACTGGCAGATGGCAAAAGAACAGCCATTCTACCACAGATGAGGTTTAATGTTGTATGTAAGAGAGAAATGAAGGCACTGAACAGAACCTGGGAAGATGAAGCTGACGATCGACACCTAGCGACAATGCTATCTTATATATATCTATATATATATATATATATATATATATATATATATATATATATATATATATATATATATATATATATATATATATATATATATATATATATATATATATATATCATCATCTCATCTCAACCCATAACCCGTCATGGGTCGTAGGGGTGCCATGGTGGAAGCATCAGCAGACAGGGTCCTCCACTGCTCTCTATTCTCAGCAATGCGTACAAGTGTGGAGAAACCGTGTCCTGCCCATTCTTTGATGTTATCAGCCCAGGATTTTCTTTGCCTTCCTCTTCTCCGTTTACCTTCGACTGTTCCCTGGAGGATCGTTTTCGAAAGGGAGTCATGACGAGTTACATGCCCAAACCAGGCAAGCTTTCGACGTTTCACTATTGACAAAAGTGGTTCTTGATGGCCTGCATAGGTGTTTATCTTCTCTCTAACATAGACATTTGTTTTGTGCTCTTTATAGCAAATGCGCAAAATTCTTCTATAACATTTATGCTCGAAAGCCTGAATCCTTCGCTCCGTATCTGCAGTGAGTGTCCAGCCCTCACACCCATACAAGAGAATAGATAATACAAGTGATTTGTATAATTTGATCATCACAGGAAAACTGATGTTACTTTTCCAGATCACATTCAACCTTGTCATGGCAGCTGAGGCCATCTCAAGTCTTGTCTTGATTTCTTTATTTGATCTTCCATCACTACATATAGTGGACCCGAGATATTTAAAGGTGTTAACTTCTTCTAACGTTTGCCCATTTAACGTAATGTTGGTCGGAACATGTTTCTTATGGCTATTCACCAATATCTTGCTTTTTTCTATATTAATTTCCATCCCATATGTTCTTGTTACTTTCTCCAGTCTAGAGGTAAGGTCTTGAAGTTCTGATTCTGTTCCAGCTATCAGAACAATATCATCAGCAAAATGTAGATTACACAGAGGTCGGCCTCCAATCGATATGCTTTTGTGAAATCGATGAAGTTATGGTATAAATCATGTTGATGCTGGAGATGTTTTTCGATCAGTAATCTAATATTGAAGATTTGTTCTGAGGTACTTCTTTTTGGTCTAAAGCCAGCCTGTTCATCTGACAAGATTTCTTCTGATTTCTGTTTTATTCTGTTCAAAAGTATCCTTAACATCACCTTACTTGGATGACTAATAAGGCTAATGGTTCTGTAGTTCTTGCACATTTTTAGATTTCCTTTCTTTGGAAGCGGTATTATATATATATATACGAGGGAAGGTCAAAAAGTAATGCCTCCTATATTTTTATGTATGTAAATACTGCATCGGTGTGCAATTTGTAAATTTAGCAGGATTCCTCAAACACTCTTCTGCCCTGTATAGCCTTACCAACCTGTTTCAGTAACAGGTGGCAACACTGTAACAGTTTAAAAATGGCTGCCAAAGACGTTTGGTTAAAACAACGTTATGTCATAGAATTCCTCAATGCTGAAGGCGAGACCCCAATTCGCATCCACGAACGTTTGAAGAATGTTTATGGAGATTCAACAGTGGATGTTAGCACTGTCCGACGTTGGGTACATCGTTGTGACGAAGCTGAAGTAGGTCAATCCTCAATGACTGACGCAAAGCGGACTGGCCGTCCGTCTACAGCAGTGACTCCACACAACATTCATCGAGTTGATGGCATCATTCGTGGTGACCGTCGGGTAACACTGGATGAACTTTCTTCTATGTTGTCCATTAGTAAAGGCAGTGTCCAGAACATCATTAAAGACCTGGGTTATTCAAAAGTTTGTGCACGGTGGGTACCCAGAATGTTGACAGACAGACATAAAGAAAGAAGGAAAACCATAGCCATCAACCTCCTGCACCATTACGAAACTGAAGGAGAAGAGTTTTTATCGAATATTGTGACAGGTGATGAGACTTGGGTTCATTTTTTTGAACCAGAATCCAAGAGGCAGTCAATGGAATGGCATCACACAACATCGCCGACAAGAAAGAAGTTCAAAAGTTCACCATCTGTAGGGAAAGTTATGGCCTCCGTGTTTTGGGATGAGAAGGGTGTGATTCTTCTCGACTTCTTGAAACAGGGAAACACGGTGAACGTAGACCGTTACATTGAAACTTTGAAGAAGCTTAGAGGTCGTCTTCGGCCACTTTACCCATTAAAAGATCAGAGAACTGCACTACTGTTGCACGATAATGCCACGCACACACCGCTAAACGCACCATTGATGCGATTGCAGAATTTGGCTGGACATTATTACCACATCCCCCTTACAGTCCCGATCTTGCACCTTCTGACTTCCATCTGTTTGGACCACTGAAAGAAGATCTTCGCGGACATCACTTTGAGGATACCGAGACCCTTAAACGCGCCGAACGCCAGTGGTTTAGGAAAAAGGACACACATTTTTACCGTGTGGGGATACATGCCCTTGTGAGAAGATGGACAAAAACTGTAACAAATAACGGAGACTACATTGAGAAATAAATTTTTGAAGTTCAGACTTGGGGCTACATTTCAATGTGAATTTTATCTGTTTTCTTGCCTATTGAATATAATTAAAAATTACGAGGCATTACTTTTTGACCGTCCCTCGTATTTTTTTTTTTTATTTTTTTATTTTTTTTTTAACCAGCGGCACTTGGGCTTTCAGCCCTTCGGCCCAATGACATGTCATTGCGAGGCTGGGGTACCTGAGGACTTTCCTTCCAACCCGGTCAGGAGCTTCGCTCCTTCCCATCCACAGAGGGTTTATCACAGGAGCCGTTCAGGCTATTCAGTCAAATTTCCGGCCGTAAACATTTCTTCAAACGCTGACGCCCGGGTTTGAACCATGAACACCTGGTCGCCAGTACAACGCCGAAGCTATTACACCAGCGCGGCACCGTCCCTCGTATATATATATATATATATATATATATATAATATATATATATAATATATATATATATATATATATATATATATATATATATATATATATATATATATATATATATATATCGTGTAACCCGTGTATAAGTCGAGAAATTTTCCCTATTTGGACCTTAAAATATGTTCCTATGAAATATGTTCGAGTTACAAAAAAAAAAAGAATTTATAAAAACCGTCACTGTGACGCCCCCTGAGCATGCCACATTATAAAGGAAATATAACAGCGTACATTTATAGTATCCAATCATAAGAAAAACTAAATATGTTTAAAAAAGCAAAACATAAAGTTTTAAAAAAATCAACAACGACAAGAACAAATAAACAAAAAAGCAAAACTAACAACAAAAGTATATCAGACACTAATTTTAAAAATATAATCGGTGGTATGCATGTACACTCTAACATACATAACATCATATAATAACACTAAATAGATATAATAACAATTATTCACATAGAAAAATAACGCATACGCTGAACGAGCAGGAGAGAAAAAAGAAAAGTTGACATATGGATGAGATGTGCGTAGGCAAAGGTTGCTTCAATGGGGTAGATAGTCGGTGTGGATAAAGTGTATGAAAAGTGTTTTGTTGAATGAGGATTATGTAGAAAGGTGTTTTGAACAGGTCGACACTGGTTTTGGCAGACGTAACTGGTGTAATTTTCAAAACCGCCGCACACTGAGTTTCTAAAGATACAAACTTTCTGCTTCATTACATGTTTTTGTCAAATTATCTTAAGTAATACACGTTTGAGTTCCTATTAAGTCACTAAGTACAACAGGAGTACGCCTTGTTGACCATCCTTCGTTTGATCTATCAGTACTATTACTTCTTTCATTAAATTCAATTTCACCAGTGTCACTGTCAAAGTCTAAATCTTTTTCAATATCCACGTCTAATTCGGCCGCACGGTTAGTATCATGATCAATTAATCAGTCACTTTTCAGATCAAAACACAAATATTCGGCAGCCCGGAAAGCTTTGGGTTTAATAAAATTCATGACAAATCATAATATCATTTTCAAAAAAAAAAAAAAAAAAATTAGAAACATAGAATCAATTAAATGTATCGGAAATCTGTTTCGCTAAATAAAGAGATCTCGTTGCTACTTAGCAACGACCAACAACAGTAATCAAACTTTCCGAGCAAACGAACGAACTAACCTTGTGTACGAAGGTTTGAGAATTGGGCGCGCAGGCCCGTAACATTATGTACGTCATTTCTCTCATCTTGAATACTGAATTTCGTTATTCTCAAATGCATTTTACATAATAATGGAGCGATTTGAAGCGTGTTAAACGGAAAAAGGTTAAGCTGAAAGTGAAGAAAACAATGAACGCCAAGGAAATTCCAATGCAGTGTGGGATATCGGAACTGATGAAAATCTCATTCGACTTATAAACGGTTCTTTAAATTGTGGATGATTTTTAAGTACTAAACATCAGGTTCGAATTATAGTCGGATCGATTTATACTCGAGTATATACGGTGTATATTGTGAAAGTTTACATTTTTTGGGACCAACGTTTTATATTGCTTATAAGACTCATAGAATGACTTTCTTTGACGCCTTCAGTATTTAACCTACCGACTGATGTCAATATCTGAATGACGTGCCACTCCCATACAATATACAAATAGTGTTTTTGTTTATGTTAATCGTTTTTTTACTATGTTATTTTTACGCCAACTGTGTTTCATTTCCTGTCGGAGCATATCGTCTTGCCCAAAAGAAGTGTACTTCAGTTATGTCAGGACGTGATTTATTTTAGGTCACAGTAAAATGTGCAGACCGTGTTTGGTGTCATATTGTTGCAGCAGTGATGTTTGTGGCAGTGTTATATACATGATAAGGTTGCCATCAACAGAGTTATAAGAGTACACGAAATATGAGAAGTCATAGACGAAATGGCAGAGAGATACAGGAAGGTTCCAGAGGGAACGAATATTACAATGACAAGCCATAGGAAGATGTCAAAGAGATAATTGAAGGTTCCAGAGGGAACGAATAAATAATGGAGAAACTAAGGGAAAACTATAAATGAGAGATAACTGAGAATAAGGAGAAATTGAGGTTTCTGGACACAACAAATAGAGTTAAGAGGCCTGTAGAAGATTTAACTTTGTTGATTATGGGTAGATGATAGGACTGGTTCCAGGACAAATGTAGTGTTCTATATCTATGTGCCGCTGATAATGACTCATCAGTCAGCATCGGGCTAACAGGCGGCCGACTAGGTGTGTGGGTGTGTAGATGACAAAAGACGCGAATGCCGTGTAGTATAGAGTAAGTCAATGATTATTCACCCACACCGATGCACATATATGAGTAACGACAGAAATGTCTATACACTGTTTATTGTACGGGTACAAGCGACACATTGAACATGGACATCCTGGTAATACGGTACATGGGTACATCAAAACGATTCACTGACACCGGATATAGATCAAAGCATGACATCATGGAAGTAAAGTACATATTCTTTCCACCTTCTCTGGCGATACAGTGTATAAGCCGTATAAGTTCCTGGCTTTATAACAAAGTCAATATTCTTTCCACCTTCTCTGGCGATACAATAGATAAGCCGTGTAAGTTCCTGGCTTTAAAACAAAGTCAATATTCTTTCCACCGTCTCTGGCGATACAATAGATAAGCTGTATAAGTTCCTGGCTTTAAAACAAAGTTAATATTCTTTCCACCTTCTCTGGCGATACAGTATATTCTTCTTCTTTCTTCATTGATCCATAACCGCCAACCGTCAAAGCAGTCAGCGGCCATCACGCCTGGTGGCGTCTTGTAGGGCAGCAACAAATTGATTCCACTTTGCTCGGTCGGCGGCCATCCTTCGTACAGTGCCCCAACTGTGGTTCATTCTTTGCATCTCAGCTTCCACAGTTCTCCGCCAAGTTGTTTTTGGTCGGCCTCTCTTCCGCTTTCCCTCGGGGGTCCATAGCATAGCTGTTCTTGTGATGGTATCAGGGTCCCTTCTGAGGACATGGCCAACCCAACTCCAGCGTCTGCCAGCTATGATGGTGTGCATGTCCTCCTGATTACTCCGAATAAGTAGTTCTTGATTGCTGATGGTGTTTGGCCAAAAGATTCGGAGAATTTTCCTTAGGCAGATTGTGTGGAAGGAGGACAGTTTCGACATTTCCTTCTCTGTTACTCTCCAACATTCCGCACCATAGAGAAGCACAGAAAGTACACAGCTCTCATACAGTCTTAATTTGGTGTTTGTGCTGTACTGGGAAGACTTCCAAATGTTGTTGAGAACAGCAAAGGCTGTTATCGCTTTATTCATTCTGTTGTTAATGTCCTTGCTTGTTCCGCCGTCAGGTGTTACTATGCTTCCTAGGTAAGTAAATGTGTCTGTCTGTTCTAACTTCTGGTTCCTTACTGTTATTGGCTCAGGGTTGCCCACATTTAGTGTCATGACCTCTGTCTTCTTCAAATTGATGTTCAGGCCAACCTGCTGGCCATACTTATTCAGTCTATCGGTTTTGTCTTGAATGTGTTGGTGTGAATGCGCGAGTAGTGCAATGTCATCTGCATATTCCAAATCTTCCAGTGCAGAAAACGTTGTCATCTAATTCCTCTTGGACTGCCCTCTGTTGTCTGGCGCATCACCCAATCTATGACTGTCAAAAATAATGTTGTTGATAAGGGGCATCCCTGTCGTACTCCTGTTTTCACTTCGAAAGTTACATTACTCGATCCAACACTGCACGTAAAGTTAAAATAGAGGCTTTTTATAATGGAAACAATGCGGCTGGAAATTCCATAAGCCCTCAGAATTTTCTATAGGCTGTCCCTGTGTATACTGTCGAAAGCCTTTTCAAAATCAACAAAGTTAATGTACAGCTGTCTCTGCCATTCTGAGCACTGCTCTGTAATGTTCCTGAGGGCAAATATATGATCTGCACATCTTCTGTTCTTTCTGAAGCCCGCTTGTTCTTTCCTCAGTTTATGGTCAACTGCTTTTGAAATTCTCTGGATGATTGTCCTGCCTAGTATTTTGCTGGGAACTGAGAGGAGGGTAATTCCTCTCCAGTTGTTGCAGTCTGCAAGGTCGCCCTTCTTGGGCAATTTGACAATTATTCCTTTACTCCACTCTGTTGGTGTTGTCTCAGTTTCCCAGACGTGTGCAAATAGTGGTTCTAATAGTTCTGCTGCTAGTTCAGGGTCTGTCTTGAATAGCTCAGCATTCAGATTGTCGTGACCAGGCGCTTTTCCATTTTTTAGCCCTTTGATAGCTGTGATAATTTCTTCTTTTCGTGGAATGTCCGTATTTACGTCTAAGTCACTTTCAGCCTCAGGAACATTTAGCTGAGTCTCTGGTGGTTCCTTATTCTGTTTTTCTCTGAAGTGCTCTGCCCATCTTGTTTCCTGCCCCTGTGCTGTGGTGATGAGATTTCCTTGCTTGTCTCTTACTAACGTTATGTTGTTTGCACCTCGTTTTCCACTGATAGCTTTAGTTATTTTATAAACTGTGCTTTGTTCATTTCTCAGTGCTGCCTCTTCTGCCTGTCTTGTAAGGTCATCCAGAAATGTCCTTTTGTTAGCACGGGTTTGACGTTTTACTTCCTTGTCCAGCTGACTGTACTGTTCACTATATATTGCCTTTAACCTGGGAGACTTAGCTTCTGTTTTCTTTCTTTTCATTTCCTTTCTCTTCGCTATGGTGTTTAGCGTTTCTGGTGTTATCCAGTCTTGGCTCTTTCTTTCCTGGAATCCCAAGCATGACTTGCTGCTTTCTTTGTATATTGTTGAGATGGTGTTGAATTTCTGGTCCACATCGTCGGTCTCTGTTCTCTCCTGGATTTTGGTAATCAGATATCATCTCTTTACGTCGACCACGAACGCTTTTCTGGTGAGGGGGTCCTTAAGTTTCGTGATGTTATATCTTTCCTGTTTGACTGCCACTGGTCCAGCAGCTCTGAGTTTCACCTTCAGTCTTGCTACTACTAGGTGATGATCACTTCCCACATCTGCGCCTCTTCTTACTTTCACGTCTTGTAGTGCATTTCTCCATCTGCCATTGATCATTACGTGATCTATCTGGTTTTTGTCTCGTCCGTTTGGTGATTCCCATGTTAACTTGTGCACTTCTTTGTGTTGAAAAAGTGTTCCTCCAATGACCAGGTTGTTAATACTGCAGAAGCTTATTAATTTGTCCCCATTCTCATTTATTGTTCCACTGCCGCATTTCCCCATTACTCTTTCGTTATAATTATTGTGTGTTCCAACTTTCGCATTTAGGTCTCCCATTACTATAATAAGATCGTACCTGGGTACAGTTTCCATTTCCTTTTGTACCTGTTGATAGAACTCGTCCTTGATCTCTTCATCGCTGTCGTTTGTTGGTGCATAGCATTGTATAATTGTGGTGTATATAAGCCGTATAAATTCCTGGCTTTATAACAAAGTCAATATTCTTTCCACCGTCTCTGGCGATACAATAGATAAGCCGTATAAGTTTCTGGCTTTAAGACAAAGTCAATATTCTTTCCACCTTCTCTGGCGATACAATAGATAAGCCGTATAGGTTCCTGGCTTTAAGGCAAAGTAAATATTCTTCTTACCTTCTCTGCTCTGGCACTACAATATCTAATATACATTGCACAATATACATACTAGCCATTATATCCTAGGCTTTAAAAATATCTCGGGGAGTCTCCAACATTTCTATCTCACCACAAATATCTTCCCCGAAAACACAGTTAAAAAAACATGCCTGACCAGCCCGGTCAAACGCCCAGAGCGAACTGTCACGGGATACCGCATATCAGTCCCGCTCAAACAGTCACGCATGCGCGGCAAACCGCGAGCGGTGAGCTGATCTCAATCTCGAAGATTCGAGAGAGTACTAGAACGAATCTTTTAAACAAGTCAAGGGAGGTAACCCAAAATCTGGCCTGTACATACAGTATTACAACGTGTAAACTCCCCTTGACCATAATATTGAAATTTGACTTTAACAGTCTACACCGACCGCCCGGGAAAAAATGATAACACCATTTTTTTTTGAAAATTACATCAGCAAAAAACAAGAGGTCGGTAAAGTTCTAATATCCGATACAAGAATTCAACTATGTAAAGTTCTATGAATACATCGACAAAAAATATAAATTAACAGTAAGTGTAAAGTAACAAAAATGGAATATACAAAGTAATAAACTAAGTATACAAATATGATACGTTCCAAACAAAGTAAAGTATAGACACATAAAGGGACAACCATACGAAGAATGTCAACCTCAAAGAAGTATGAAGCATATGAAAGTATAAATTCACCATGACACCATAATAGAAAAGTAAAAAGTGAACAAAGACCATATGACATAATAGAGGAAAGAGCAGAAATAATGGAAAGTAATGCCATAAGAATAAAGAAAGCAGCAATATGTTCTGGTAAACAATTACATGAAAGAATTCACTGTATAGATGAGTTACATTATAGTACACAAGTATTCATCACACACAAAAATCCATATCCAAATTCAAAATAAACATGTAAAAACATAGTGTCCATGATAAACAAGTTAATAGATCCGTGGAGCACAAATGATGAGCTCAAAATGGATATCAAAATAAACATCACTGTTATACATAGCTATAGCTGACGCACCACTAAGCGTCGTGTGAGGGAAAAAAATACCTCACAACCTCAGAAAAAATATTTTCTAAAGTACCAGTATGACGCTACATAGTTATCTCCTTGCGCACAATCAAGCGCTGGGCACAGACAAACATTACAATGTTAGAAAAAAATTACATTTTCTCCTGTCTTCATTTTCTTCAAAAACTACCGTACTGACATATATCGCAATGACGAGTTACATAAAAAATTAGGTGCATCATTACTATAATCATATGTTCATCATTTCCAAACACAGTAGCATACGCATAATACAATAGTGCAATGGTACATAAAGATTAAACAACATATAATCATAAAAAGTTACATCATATACTAATACAATATTCTCTAATAAACTATGCAATAATAATATACAACATTCAATATTATCTGCTTTCACAACTACGTTCCATAATAAGATGATTCCCATAGGCTTAGAATGTCCCGTAGTAAGCAGACACCAAGATCTAGTGTAGAGTCATATCTCGATAAGTTACACTGGACCAGCAAATCTTGTGGAATATCATCAGTAGACGGTTGAAACCAGCAATATAGCCGTACTGACTCTCATGGAAAAGCATACACTGAGAAAATACAAATGAAATCTTTGTTTGCTAAAGGTAATTATGTTATGATATACAACAATTAATTTTAATGCATCGAATGTGGCCGAGTAAACTTCCGACCCCTGTATAGTGATAATCAAACCTTCCTCCGTTACACTAGACAAGGTAGCAGAGAAAGTAGTACAAACTAATTTAGAATCATGAATTCGACAGGGTCATAAAAAATGTACTAACAGAGCATTAATGTATAACAGCATAGTGGGTATATAATTAACCCCGAAATCTATAAGAAGATCTAGCAAATGAGAGTCAAGTAGAATCATTTGGGCATCGAGACAGTATGTCTGCCATCACATTTTCCGAACCTCGAATAGCTCGTACCGAAAAGTGAAAAGGCTGTAGAGCAATAGCGAAACGAGTGGATATTGAACTCTTCAAATCCTTACTCTGTATAGCTGTGAGGGCTTTTTGGTCGGTCTCTGATAGGGTTATAATCAGTGAGTATTATGTCATGTGTAATAATCGATGTTTGTCCAGGAATGTCAGTAAGAACGTCCTGAAAAGTTTGTAACAGAGAGGAGATTTGTTGCTGTTTCTCAGTAGATAACTCTGAAGAAACAGTCACATTTTCCCATGACTCTGTTGAATGCAGTGGGATTACGGGAAGAGGAAGATTCACGTCTGAGAAAGTAGTCTCTTCCTCCTGAATAACCGACAAAGATGTGTAATGACCATGCGGGACCAGCGGATCGTTCGTCGCTTGAAAAATAGGTTGTAGGTAATCTGGTCGTTCATGAAATTCTGTCAGCATATTAATATGAAAGGTTTTATGCTGTCCGTCCACATCGATGACGTAGTCGACATCAGAAATTCTTGAGATAATAGTATAAGGACCTTTCCATGAAATAAGAAGTCTATTGTCCTTACAAGGGAGTAATACAAGCGCCTGGTCACCAGGACAGAGTTGTCGTAGACACCAATTTCTATTTGCGAAGTGCCTCGCCTTCTCCTTAGCAAATTCAGATGCCGAGGTAGCTAATTTACATGGGTCGATAATTTTCTGTCTCAGAGCAATGACATATTCGTAGGAAGATTGAGTGTCATCGCTGATGTCCTCAGCAGTTATCAGGTCGTGGAGCAACGACATGGGACCGCGCGGTTGCGCACCAAAGACATGCTCGAATGGAGAAAACACTGTATGCTCATTAGGGACCTCTCTATACGCGAAAAGGGCAGCGGGTTAAACCCTGTCCCAATCCTGAGGATGGTCCTCAGTTATCTTTCCCAGTAAATTCTTGAGCGTTCTATTCAGACGCTCAACTAACCCGTTTGACATAGGATGATAGATACTGCTTAGAGACCTTCCTATGCGGAGCATGGTCATGACCTGAGACATAGTGTCTGATACTAATTGTGTGCCATGATCTGATAAGATTTCTTTAGGAAATCCTAGATTAGAGAATATTAGCCAGAGAGCATCTGCAACATCAGCAGTAGAAATGCTCTTAAGAGGTATAGCCTCTGGCAAACGTGTACACATGTCAATGCATGTAAGGATAAATTAGTGTCCCCTAGCAGATTTGATTTTAAAAGGTACAATAATGTCGATTGCCATTTTTTGAAAGGGACGAATAGGAATATCCGCAGCTTGGATAGGTGCTGCATGGCGTGGACCTCGTGATTTAACCTCCTGGCATATCTTGCAGGAGCGACAATAAATACGTATATCTTTATTTACGCCTGGCCAAATAAAGGAAGCAAGAACCCTCGATTTAGTACGGGAAAACCCATATGTCCTGCACACTGAGAGTCGTGGGCATGTTGCAAAATTCGAACTTTCATGTCAGCAGGTACCAGGTATTGCGAACGTATGGACGGAGTAGAATCTCGTACCATACGAACTAGTACTCCATTCTTGATTAAGAACCAAGATTTAAGATTTGTGTCATAGTTTGAATTATCATCTTTAACTAGGAGAAAGAATTTTTTTAATGAAGTATCATTCTGCTGAAGTTTGATAAAAGACTCTCGGGAAATCACCGAGTGATTATCCTGATTATGTACTTCATTAATTTCGGCAGATGGACCCTGTAAAAGATTTTGAGCTTGTGCTCTAGTAGTGACTGCGTTAGCAGCGTGAGTGTTTTGCTCTTCCCAGCTAGCAATTTGTTGCGGGGTACACTCTTTAATTCCGTGTATACGTCCGACGATAAGGTCCGCAATGGGATTCGGGAGCAAACATGCGTGGACATGTCCCGTAAAAAAGGGAGTGGCTATGTGGATGATAGCATTCGGATACTTTTCAAGTGTTCTCCTAAATGTCACACATTTCACCACCTTTCCAGTGGCATAGGAAGGATCTATGAGAGATTGATTAACCCCAACAGTTGTGCATCCAGAATCAAAGAGAACTGAGACTGGATCATTATTCACGAAAACCTTATGTATAGCAAAAGACCCTCTTCCATCACGCGCAGCTGCGGCAGGAAGAGCGGGTAGAGGATGACCGCAACTTAAGGTCGTTATAGCTGTAGGTTGAAACAAAGTTGTGCACTCCGGGCACAGAGATGCTCTCTCAAAATCGAAAGCAGAGCAAGCAACAGTATTAGAGACATCATTATTATTGTTACCTTGATTATTAACTTCTTGGGACTCTTGTTGAGCAGAGTTAGCATGGCGATGCGATCTATTATTTGATCTACCGTCATATCACGATCTGTCGCGGCTATTATCTCTATTGAAATCATTGTTATTTGCTCTATTGAAACTATTGTTCTGATTTGAACCCCAGTTTGCATTGTCGCGATTACTATTTCCTCTTTGATCAGAATATCTATTAAATGGGTTTTGTTGTCTGCGAGAACAATTATTATAAGGTTGATAGTTTCTCTTGTAGTTACCCCTTCGAAAATTACCATAATTATTGGAACTGAAATGTTGGTGACCATTAAATTGTCTCCAGTTCCTTGAAGAAGAAGAATCATTACCTGATGGACCCCCCTTGGTTCTGTCCAAAATTACGATTATTCCTCCTATCAAAATTGTGCTGAGCACTTTGAAATTTACGTCGAAAATTAAGGCCATATTTTGTTGCTGAGGCAACGGGTAAACCTTCTTCGACTTTAAAATTGCTAACCGTTACATTAGGATGTGTCGTGATGTATTGACGACAGTATTGTTCCATATCTTTCAAATTTGGAGGCTTTCGCTCGTGTAGATAGGAAAGAAAACCTTTATTAACTGACGACAAGACTTTGTCGCGTAGTAATAAGTCCATAAGGGCTTTATATGTGTGTTCCGTTTTTGAAAGCTCAACCCAACGTGAAAACGTAAGGCGGATGTTTGATATAAAGTCTGAAAAATCTTTCCCTGTCTCCGGCAATAGAGACTTAAAGCGTAGGCGATAACCTTCTTCATCCAGTTGGTATTTTTTAATAAGGCCTCTCTGACAACATCATAGTTATTCTTGTCAGGACCTTCCAACGACATCATAGTATTCGAAGCTTCACCCTTAAGTAACCTACTAAGTTGTTCACAATATTGCGACTTGTCTATTTTATGAGATTCGCATGCAAGTTCAAATCTGCTTAGATAGAATGCAATATCGTCGCAGGTAGGGTTGAAAACCGGCAATTTAATATCATAAATTTTAGTATTTGTTTTATTAGAAGTTGTTTGATTGTTTGACTCATTTTCAGCATTACCATATTCACTACCTTTATTTTCTCCAGCTCCACAGCTGCCAATTTTTGCTCGTGGAGTCTTTGGTTTTCTTCAGCTTGGATCTGAAGCTTTTTCTCCTCCATTTGCAATTGCTGCTGATTTTTTCTCTCTTCAGCTTCTAATTTCTGTTTTCTCTCTTCAGCTTCTAATTTCTGTTTTCTCTCTTCAGTTTCTAACTTCTGTTATTCTATTTCCATTTTCTGTTTTTCAGCCTCCATTTGCATTTTGATTTTTTTATCTTAAGCCTCTCTTTGCTGCTGAATTTGTTTCTCTTCAGCTTCTAACTTCTGTTTTTCCATCTCCATTTGGAATTTTCTCTCTTCAGCTACCATTTGCATTTTAATTCTTTTCTCTTCCATTTTCTGTTTCTTTTCTTCAGCCTTCTGCGCCTTGGCATATTCAGCAAGAGCAAATTCTTTTACTTCCTCATTAGTCATTTGAAGGGATCTCCGTTGTTCAATGAAATAATCCAAAGTAGACATTATGCTGGATTATATGAGATAAATACCTTGTGTAATAATTATTATTGCAGAAACTCACTTTATCCCAATTCAGTGGGTGACAAGTCTTTGCCCAAGAACTTGTATAATTATTTTACTTATCAATAATATAATTAATCACCTATATACTTATTGTGTATAACAATATTGACAGCGTTTCACAACATATACAGTACAGAAAAGAATAACAAAAACAAGATATAAGCACAAATGACCACGTTCGCAGGAATCAACTAAACAATAAAGCAAAATAAAGCAAAAAAATATTGCAAAACTTGCAATGATAGCTGCGAAAAGTTTAACAATACAAATGACAAAACAGTGTATAACGAATATAACTCAAAGATAGCAAGGGGATGCAGACACTCACGAACAAATTAATCAAGAACTAAAGAACAGAGAGAAATATAACAAAAATAAAACACTAAGACATCTCGTCACACCTAAACAATAATATAACGAAAGACCAAACGCAGTGGACTGAAATACGTCAGCAACGAAAAAATTGCTGGAAATTTCCACTGCGGGAAATTCGCAATAGTGTCCCTAAAGAATGCTTACGTAGGCCCTCGGTGAAGTGGGATATATCCTACATAAGTCTCCACCCAACCTGCCCGCTGAAATAGTAACACATATAACATAGAAACATATAACATAAAGACAAGGAATATAAATAGAGTGAGTTGAGAAGTAGGCTCAATATACACCAGACAGAGACACAGTTTACAACAACACACACCCACTTATCTGCTAATGGAAAAAAATCCTGTCCTCCGGAACAACAACAAAGATGTCTAGTAAACACAGTCTGCATAAATCCACCAGCGATCAATACTGGAACTCCAGACATCAAGTGCTGACATCAGTAGTTGGCGCACAAGATGAAAGACTGGAAACTGCAAGTCTTAACTTGGATCTCTAGTATAGCAAACTCCTTTTGCTGATGAAACTTTTTCGGAAAAGCTTGGACTGGTTACACTGTAGAACAACTTGTGCATCACTGATCATAGCCCCATATTACTGGCGACCACTGTAGAAGAATTATTTTGTTGATGATGGGTAAGATGATAGGACTGGTTCCGGGAAGAATGTAGTGTTCTATATTTATGTGCCGCTGATAATGACTCATCAGTTAGCGTCAGGCTTACAGGCGGCCGACTAGGTGTGTGGGTGTGTAGATGACAAAAGGACGCAAATGCCGTGTAATATTAAAGTAAGTCAATGATCATTCACCCACACCGATGCACATATATGAGTAACGACTGAAATGTCTATACACTGTTTATTGTACGGGTACAAGCGACACATTGAACATGGACATCCTGGTAATACGGTACATGGGTACATCAAAACGATTCACTGACACTGGATACAGATCAAAGCACGACATCATGGAAGTAAAGTGCATATTCATTCCACCTTCTCTGGCGATACAATATATAAGCCGTATAAGTTCCTGGCTTTAAAGCAAAGTCAATATTCTTTCCACCTTCTCTGGCGATACAGTATATAAGCCGTATAAGTTCCTGGCTGTAAAACAAAGTCAATATTCTTTCCACCTTTTCTGGCGATACAGTATATAAGCCGTATAAGTTCCTGGCTTTATAACAAAGTCAATATTCTTTCCACCTTCTCTGGTGATACAATAGATAAGCCGTATAAGTTCCTGGCTTTATAACAAAGTCAATATTCTTTCCACTTTCTCTGGCGATACAATAGATAAGCCGTATAAGTTCCTGGCTTTATAACAAAGTCAATATTCTTTCCACCTTCTCTGGCGATAAAATAGATAAGCCGTATAGGTTCCTGGCTTTAAGGCAAAGTAAATATTGTTCTTACCTTCTCTGCTCTGGCAATACAATATCTAATACACATTGCACAATATACATACTAGCCATTATATCCTAGGCTTTAGAAATATCTCGGGGAGTCTCCAACATTTCTATCTCACCACAAATATCTTCCCCGAATACACAGTTAGAAAAACATGGCTGACCAATCCGGTCAAACGCCCAGAGCGAACTGTCACGGGATACCGCATATCAGTCCCGCTCAAACAGTCACGCATGCGCGGCAAACCCGGAGCCGTGAGCTGATCTCAATCTTGAAGATTCGAGAGAGTTCTAGAACGAATGTTTTAAACAAGTCAAGGGAGGTGTCGTAGATTTTAGATAGGAGAATTAAGACTTGGGTTGGTCCCTTCTGAATAGGTTTGATTAGGTGATAGACACAGTGAGAGTTAGTAAAAAGAAATAGAATTTCCACAAGTGAGATGATAGACTGTGATATAGAGGCTGTCTCTGAAAAATCGAGGAAATCTTCTATCTTTCACCTATCCTCTACGACAGCTTTTAAGGCGTCAGACAGTCTAAACACAGATATATATATATATTACATATATTTCTATCTACTCACGGGCACGCACATACACGTGACGACAGTTAAACACACAGACGTGGGAAATCTATACCAATGAATATATGTATATACTAGAACGAGCTGACCAACGCACTGATTTAGTTCAAGAGAGATTTTTAATTATCATCTAAAAAATCTTCTCACAACACCTAAAAAAAATACATCATGGAAAAAACATATACAAATAGTCATACAATTCAAGAAAATGCTACAAGGATGATAGCCCCGTTATGATCTTAACTCTAGGTTTAGCCCACAGCCCCGTTAGGATGACAGATGATGACCTAAAGGGTTAAAGATGCATATGGTTAGGGTCTAATATTGTCCCCTTTCTTGAAGGTAAGAACTGACTTATGACAGCAGTATCTATTCTAAAGGAACAATTTAAATTAAGCAGCAAGTCTGTCATAAGGGAAAATTACAAAGTGAGTGCATGAAACAACGAACATCCTTCCGTCACTTTCACTCGGTTCTTTCATCAGGGTACCCTGGCACACGTGCTTACCTATCTGTACCTCTGTTCGCCGTCTGGCGCAACCTTAGGACACATCTCTACAGTGAATCTGTATTCTTTGGATAAAGCGAATCCCAGCTCTGCAAATCACAGGTTTTTCTTCCACTGTTTTCGGGGAGCGTTCGCTTCACCAGTTAAATTTTTGATTACTGTTAATGTCACTTGAATCAGTTTGGATAAGCAAGTTTAAACGGGCACACAGAGTCAAAAAACACGAGGATTCCCTTCATTTGGAAAAGATGACCAGTGGACAACTGCTCTCAACAGATAGTCTTGGTTCACTATCCACTCTTTCAATAGTGTCGGAAATGTTAATGTTATTTCTTGTAATTTTTCTCGCCGCCAGGCAGCATGTACATTTAAATTTGTGGAGCGATATGAACTGGCTCAAAAGCCCAATATATATTTCTAGTCTTTAGAAACCGTTAGTGGGATTGGTATTACTGTCTATCTCTGATGGCACATGCACTGTCAGACCAGTGTTACTTGGAAAAAACCCACGTGGTTAAAGATAGGAAATGTCTATGCTTCTCACAAATATGTCTCTTTACTACTAAACGCCAGCAAGTTCTGGGTCACCCCAGTATTCACTGCATAAAATGGAAAAAGCACATATAAAATAATTATTCATACTATGTATAAGGATATAACTTATATTTTAAACGGCAAGAGTAGAGCTTATCATTTAACACTTCCCGTGAAATAAGTTATATTATAAAATCAATCATCATGAATTTGAAATACATATAAATATATTTCGTCAACACTCATGAGACATCTAGTAGTTATAAGTTAGTTTAGAAAATGTATCTCGCCTGAGTATTAGCAGTGGAATGGAATTATTTTTATTAGCCGAATGGGTTTAATTGAAATTTATAATTTATCTTGCTTTCCACTGTAACTCGTCGACTAAAGAATATAACAAACTATTAAAATAATCACTCTGCACACAGAACTAGTTTAAAATGAAATAGGCGATTAAACACTTTATCACTTCACAAAATACTAGTGATCTATTATATATAATATTTACCTCACGCAGAACTACAGACTAAACCATGAACTACAATACTGTAATCTAATGGTAATCTAGAACTCAGCAAATGCCCAAGAAACTCAGACTTCGCCAAAACACAAATATTAAATCTAGCATAGCGATCTGTCTACTGCGAATTTAAGAGTCAGAATGAACGTAAAGTTTAACATTCTGGTTATATCTATCAAACGGACAAAGAGGTGAACGTTTATTTCGTAGAACGAAATGCTCTCCCCTTTCCGGCTTTAACGATACGTTTAACACCTAAACGCATGTCGTAACTGCCACGTAATGACCGAGATGTACGCGTGTCAGTTGCAAATCTCAGACACCCCGTCTGCAGTGCGGAGCGCAATTTCACACTTAGCCGGACTATCCCGACGAAAACTCACGCAGTTGCTGCAAAAGGTAGACAATCCGTCTGCCTGCCATGTCCGACGGAGCGACTTCTCACACCCCCGGCCCAGAAATCTGGTCAGGCAGCGCTCTGACCGGGGAAACTGCAGACGTTCTGTCTGGCGAGAACCGTATATTCACAGCTATCGTTCGACCGGCAGAGACTGACATCTACGTAATCAAGTTACTCTTCAGTATGAGAAAGAAAAACGATGATGGGAAAAAAAAATATTTTTCGCAACGAACGAATGCGAAAATATAGGAAAAAGGTAAAGAGAGATAATAAAAATAGAGGACACGGGTGGAAGGAAAGAAGAGGATGTAGAAAATTTATAGATCATAAATGTCTACGTAACAGGAGGTAACCCAAAATCTGGCCTGTACATACAGTATTACAACGTGTAAACTCCCCTTGACCATAATATTAAAATTTGACTTTAAAAGGCCATAGCAAAATGGCAGAGTTACATGAGAAATAAGTGAGTATAAGAAGTAGAAGATAGGTTCCATTGAAGAGAACTTACATGGAGTACATAATAGAGAGAGATAAACTAAGAATGAGACAATAGAGATGAAGAAAAGAGGAAGACATGGGACACGGTCTTAAAGGGGATCTGAGACTAGGAAGAATTCTAGGCAAATTATAATGGACAGTGGAGAAAGTGACAGTCCAAATGTGGAAAAGGACGCAACGAAGAAGATAGGTACTTGTAGAAGGTCCGAATGTTGTGTGATGATATAACTTCTGTTGCCAAGGGCAGGTAGTGCTGGCACTTAAAGTATGGTGTAGACTTAGGACTGATGTACATGTGTAAAATGGTTGCACAGTCATACAGGTACAGCTCCAACAGGAACGCCACACCAAATCACGACGTATGGAGTCAATGAATGTTGTAAAATTCTTGTGACGTTTATATTATTTAATGAAGACGCCACGTTGACGAAAATGCGTAGACATAAACAAGTAGGTACATCATAGGTACAATCAAACAGTCATTGTTACAGCAACATAGTCAGTACAGCAATGGACGGTAGACAGCATCATAGTAAAGATGAATCACATGCATATCAGTACATCATAGGGCTGTAAATGTATTCAGGCGGAAATCTCCATCCCTTTCTATAACAGCTGGAAGATATCAATATGATAGGAGATCAAATCCTCTCTCCTAAATCTAACCTCAGCAAGACAGGGACGTCTTCTGAAGTGTATCAATAATGTCCTCAAAAATCCTCAAAGTTCCTTTAGTTATCCAAGATATCAAATCTGGAAACAAGCAGTAAAGTTTAGCAGGCAGATAGTTCTTAGGACATGCATCCATCGATGCAGTAACAGCGAACATGATTCGTGAGCTGACGAAAAACTTCTCATAGCGTAGACCCTCCTATAATCGGGCTACAAACAAAATGTCAATCTCGAAAGATATCGATAAGTGTCAAAAATGTCATTACCTTTACTTCAGGAAATAAACATATAATTCACAGGCTTCCCAGCACTTAGAATCACCACAGATATATCATCTCCAAAGGAACAATATGAATAGGACATTATTTCCTGAACAGTTTAAGCACAGACGCTGGCAAACCAAACGCGTCTTGCTTATCACGCATCTGCCTACACTCTCTGAATGTCGGGACGGAACCCGTGCAAAAAGCGATCAAGACCAGACATGCGCAGACAAGCGCGACTCGACCGGTGTTCAGCCAACCTACGAACCAAAGAATATTCTGGAGAACAATCGTACAGATTCGAACCTAATAAGGAAATGAATCTTGAAACATTGCGATTGCCAACTGTTTATAAGAACTGACGACCTGAGCGCTCCGTATATGGACATGACTCAAAATCGTTCACACAAACTATCGGCAACTATCGTCACACGATTAGACAACTAGTAGAAATAAAAAAGTGACTACAATACATGAGTTTTTTCCCATGCATTAGAAAATAAATACATAGACGAAAAAAACGTTGCAACAATCATCGCAACAGTACTAAATGAGTAGGTGGGACCGAAGACGCAGCTAGAGAGATGGATCAGTCAGCGATCCAGAGCTGACCAAGACCCTGCTCCGCCTCCAAGTGGTGGTCCTGGAAACAGGCTGCATCACTGCAGTCTGGCTGAGAGAGTAGGGATCGAAGTGGGATGGCAAACCCGGTCCCAAAAAATGTCATGCTTAAGTCGGATGTGTCGGCCGAAAGGTGCAAATATCGCAGCTTTGCTGTAAACAGACACAACGCAACCAACGCCCTTTTCAGGACGAACGAGGAAGAAGGAAGAAGAAGAAATGAGTACGTGATTAGATAGAGTTCCGGAATTTATGAAGTATTTCGAGAACGGACTGCGGCTTAGGGTCAGCAGGATAGAGGGATTAGCGAGGGGGGGGGGGGGGGGGGGGAGGGGGGGGGGGGAAATTGGCACAAATAATGATAGCGACCATGATGGTTGAACGAACGAACGAACGAACTTTATTTTGAAAGGGTTAAGAATTGGGCACGCAGGCCCGTCTTACGTTCTGCGCTTCTTCTCTCTGTCATCTTACATACCGTATTCTTTTAATAGCACATGTATTTTGAGCATTATTTAAGCATACAACATTATCAAGGTAAAAATAATAACATACATTTGTAACATCCAGTCATAATCAAATTTAAGTATGTTAAAAAAAGGAGGGAGGGAAAAAAACATTAATTTAAATAAATTTAAAAATTTAAAAAAAAAACATACAAACAAACAAAATCGAAACCATTCATACAATAAATTAGACATAATCAGATTATGGTGGTATATAATAAGAACTCGTGACGTATTGGAAATCTGCTGCTGAATGACCTGGGATTTCGTGTGTTGTCAGCGCATGCGGAAAATGTTCCCACAGGTGAGCAGCTTTGAGTCCCAAGCAGATACTGCCACAGGGAGTGAATTGTTGACGTCTGCACTATACGAGATCCAGCTATATAACCTATGCTCCTTAGGGAGGTAAAGGGTATTGACTGATAGATGAGAATCGTGTATATAGGCTCGTCTTGAATTTTGCCCTCCCTCTTACTCATCTTGTATTGCTAGTGTCCCCGTGTAAGTTACACGACACTAGTAGTTATATTGATTTATTTTGGTCAGAGTTAATCCGTTATATGTTGTTGTAGTTCAAGTGCTAACTGGCCTTCCGCCAGAGATGGAAATACTTGACGTTTGCTCATTTTTCTTCCCAGGTTCGTTCTTTCCCTTTGGGTTTAGTGATAAGCAAAACAGTCTCAACATGACAAGGTATAATTCAAATGAAATACTGTAAAGTTCCACAAACAGCAATGCAGTATAAGTTTATTGATCTTCATTTGACAAGTACCGGTATTTTCACAAATTTGACATGTTTGTTACTCACTTATAAACAAATTAGTGTATACATCCAAAAGAAATATATCAAACAGAAGAAAAATAAATAAACTGGTCTTGATAATCTCAAAGACGAAGTTCATCTAACACTACAAACTGCCTAGCACAAATTTCTATCTATCTAATCATGTCTATATGTAACATCCTTCTTCTAAATCTAAAAGACTATAAACTATGTCCAATCGTCCACATCTCTCATTTTTTATACCGCTCCTGTCCTTTTCCCGCCATTTTTCACACGACTCACTCTTTTTTTTTCACACGTTACAATTTTCTAAACACGTCTCTCTGTTTTCGACATTTTGCACACGACTTTCTGTTATTTCGACATTTGTCTCACACGTATTTTTTTCTTTTCGACTTTTGTCACAACTCTTTTCTCCATTTAAACAATGGAAAAAACACAAATCACAACATTCATTTCCCACTTTTCGCGCATAAAACTCATTCATTTTTATTATCTGGGACTGCCCTACATTTGCCCTCTCAGAGCAGTGACCGCTAACTGAACTTTGAATGATACTGCGTTTTATGTGAAAACCTCTTGTTTGCTTTTAATGTCGGTCATTCCTATATGTACCATATTATAGCACGTATAAATGCTAGTGTCGTAGCAGGGATAATGCTAGCGTGGAAGGCCATGCGGTCACACTAGTTATCCAGACATTCTCCAACATACTTAAGGTATTAGTTTAATGGCGATGAATCATTATAAGTAGTATAAATGCATACATTTACAGTGTCTGATTACAATTAAGAAGTAAGGTATATTAAAATTAAAAACTAGATCCTCAGACACTCCATACAGTATATTAGCTAATAATTCGGAACATAATCCCTTAGGACGGCATATAATCCGCACTCAAAATTTTTTTGAACAGTCTACGATTATATGAGTTGGGGCTTTGCATGTTTTTCAGGTCATGTCGAAGATTGTTCCAAAGATGAGCAGCTGAGTAAGCCAACCTCTTCTTGTACAAATCTAGCCAGGGCTTGGGTACCTGTAAACGGTTTAAGCGCTGACTACGTTTTTCATTTAATTTTAAAAGTGGCCACAGATACGTTGGAGCATTCTGTGACAAGATTTTGTGAGCGAATTTAGCATTGTTAAATAGGAAACGCTTTCTAAGGGGTAATATTTTAATATTGTTATACAGATCTGTACAATGTGTTTAGTGTTTATCAGCAACTAGGCGCACTGCACGTTTTTGAAGTGAATGATGCCTTTTTGTGTTGGATATGGAACAACCATCCCATATTGTGGAACAATAGTCTAGGTATGTTTGTATTTGAGATGTGTAGAACATTTTCGTTGCCCCCTCATCCAGGAAGTGTTTGATTTTGGCTAATTGATAAACTTTTTATGTGCCGTTAGTTTTGTGAGTGCACTTACATGTGAGTTCCAACTTAGGTGCTGGTCAACAGTTAGACCTAGAGTTTTATGCTCATTTACGTTTTCAGTTAGTGATGTTCCAATGTAGAGCTGAAGTGTTGTTTTCTGCGAGATTTTTTAGTTTTTGCCTCGTTGATATTAACATACATTTCGTTTTACTAATATTTATTTGCATTCGATTCTCGTTGCTCCACTTAATAAGATTATGTGTATCAGTTTGTAAAGATAGTTCTAGTGAGGTGCAACTTTTGTCACTAGTGTAAACAATACAGTAATCGGCAAACAGGTCACAGGATGACTGTTTGGTGTGCAGAGGAAGATCCTTAATTTATACGGCAAAGAGAAGAGGGCCGAGAATAGACCCACGAGGAACACCGATATCGAAAACTGTTGGGTTGGACAAATAATTATTGTAAGATACCACTTGTTGTCTGTCTGTCAGGAATGATTTAATTACCTTCACCAGCTTAAGATTTACTTTCATTGTTTCAGATTTTCTGATTAAAATAGTGTGATCTATCATCTCCAATGCTTTTTTAAAGTCTACAAAGATTGCTCCACATAAATTATCGTTATTGATGTTTAGATGCCAGTTATCTATCATTTTTGTTAAGGCTGTTCCAGGGAACAGTCGAAGGTAAACGGAGAAGAGGAAGGCAAAGAAAATCCTGGGCTGATAACATCAAAGAATGGGCAGGACACGGTTTCTCCACACTTGTACGCATTGCTGAGAATAGAGAGCAGTGGAGGACCCTGTCTGCTGATGCTTCCACCATGGCACCCCTACGACCCATGACGGGTTATGGGTTGAGATGAGATGAGAGATGTGTGGCATGAATGTTTTGGTCTAAACCCCGACTGACTATCAACTAGCAGGTCATTACTGGCTAGGTGTTTTATTGCTGTTTTGTGTATGTGTTTTTCCAGTGGTTTGGACAGCGACGATATAAGAGAAATGGGCCTATAGTTACCAAGGTTGCTATTATCTGATGAACCAGGTTTAAGAAGAGGGTATACTTAAGCGATTTTAAAGGCAGATGGAAATTAAGTCCTTGCGAAACATTGATTATATATGTATGTTAGTGTATCAGTAATAGCTGATGCAGCATAACGCAGTAGTCGATTACCGATTCCATCAAGTCCCGATGAGTTATTATCTTTAAGATCAATAAGATAGTTATAAACTTTGTTTACTGTTATAAAAGGAATGTCGCATGGAATGGTGTTAGTACACGTGTTCTCACAGAAAGTAGATAATTCGCTGAAGTCACAAGGGGAAGAAGGTATGGCGGATTTTATATTGTGGATGTCTGCCTGAAAATGATTGCTGAAGTCTGTACAAGTAAATGAAGCATTGGGATTTTGTGAGTCTGGCGAATTTCTTTTGTTTACTAAGGTATTGATTGCCATCCATATATTTCTACTGTTGCTTTTAACTAAATTACTAAAGTAGTTTTTCTTTTCTCTGTGAATTAAATATTGTTCTTTTTTCCTTGCTGCCCGATATATAATGAAGTCCATATTTTTGTTTGCTCGATCCCTCTGCCTCATAGCGTCAAATACTTCTTGTGTGATAAATGGAGATTTTATTTGTCTTTTTACCCGAATTTCTTTAGTAGGAGCATGCTTATTAAAAATAATATAAAATGTCCGTGTCCAATATGCAATGGCGTCATCAGGACCAGGAAGTTGGAAAACATCGACGAAAGGAGTATTTCGCAAATCATTTAAAAATAATTCTTGGTTGAAATTTTTTAGACTTCTATATTCAATACTGATGTGTTTATTTTTGGAGATTTGTATCCATTTTTTGCCCAAGTGCAACATATGGGATATTGGTCACTCATAGCAATAGTAGGGATGGAGCATTCTATAATGTTTTCTGGACAGGTTACATAGATGTGATCGATCAGTGTGGATGATGTTTTTGTTACTCTGGTAGGTTTCTTGACTATTTGTTTCATGTTATACGATGCTATGATGTTGGTCCATGTTTGATTCGGCTTATGCATATCAATATGGAAATCACCAAGAAGAATAATTTCATTGACTGTAGTGATAACTTTATCCATCATGTTCGTGAAATCTTCAAACCATGTTGTTCCTACACTGGGGTTACGATAAAGATATCCTATTACAATGGGTCTTTGCTTATGTGGCTTTACCTCTAACAATATGCATTCTATATCTATGGTCTCTAGATCGTTTCTGCGGCGATAACTGAAAGAACTATAAACTGCTAAATCTGTCTCTAATTGTCTACTAGAATCTCGCCGAATAGTTTTTAAACGATTACGTGCAATGTCACCATCAGTTATTTTCTCATTCAGACGACTTTCTGAGAGCCCAAAAACATGGAAATTTTGATTGAGAACTTGTGTGAGTTCTGGAAGTTTACCTAAAAGATGTGTCACAGGTGTAAATGTTGTAAATAATCCAGTAACAGACAGTAACATGGATATAAAGGGGATGAATGAAGAAGGTATGATGAGGGCATTATTTATGAGGTTTTCTATAAATGGCATTATGAAGAAGATGGAGCTTAGGTATGTCACATTATTGAAAATATTTTTTGAATGAGATCGTATATGACTGTATAATAGGCATTGAGATATGATGCATTATTTTGTTTGATAAGTTGTGTAAGGTTGATAAGGTAAATTAAGATAAGATGCATAAGTTGTTTTATAACATATAACATTGTGTCTTGTGTAGAGATAGAAAAAATGTGAAAATATTAGTTATACAGATGATTGGTAAGGGATCCCGTTACACGCTCATTGAGGCATATTGGGAATATGGTGTTAGGCAAATATTTTCTTGACCGTCGGCACACTAGGGGTGATGTGGTCAGCATCACACGGGCCGCCTTAAAGTTCCCAGAGTTGTTATGGTACCCATTTGGGCTGAATCGACCCAAGAGCTGTTTATGGCCTAAAAAATCCCACCTCATCTGGGGATCGAACCATAGACCACTGAGCTAGGACGCCAGTGCACTAACCACTATGCTAACGCGGCTCCCGATGATTGGTAAGGTAAATTATTTTCGATGAAGAGTGTCACACATTAAAGACAGAGGAGTAAGGTGTGAGAGACTCGATGGATAGAGGAAGAGTGTTGTTGCGAGACAAAGATAGAGAAGACAAAAGAGTGGTGATAGGTTAGGGACAGATTTAATAGAGATAAGATGGGTTTTGGAGAAAAAGGAAACATCTTCTCTCCAAGAGAAATTTTCTTTTTAACGGTGGGGAGTAGATAATGTAACAGTTAGAGGTTAAGAGGAGAATTCGTTTAGAATTATCTTTTTGAGATTGACGTTTATTAAATGATTGAAATTAGTTGTGTAGTCTAAGGGTAATAATCCATACAACAACAAGAAGGGGTCAAGAGTAGTACTTTACGTCCCTTAATTGCGTGTTTGAAGCTTTGGTCTAGCCTTGACAAGTCTAAAGTTAAGATTTTGTTTTGTTTATCTGATAATGTGAGCGAAGAGACTTTGCACGGGAAATTTATAATTCGAGTGAGCTGTTTGTGTGACAGTTTGTTCTAGAATGTTCAGAAATAGTTGTAGTGGTAAATTGAAGCTTGAAATTAAATCACTTAGAGCTCAGACGAGTTAGCGTTTAGAAGTAAGTTTGCTTTGAGTGTGATTAGTGATAGAAGTGGCTTGCGCAATTAGGAGTTCCATCGAGTGGTAAGGCCAAATAAATGTTTTGGTTGACTCTGTGGTTGGCAGAAAAGTTGTACTTATCACTCAGACGCTCAATCGCATCTACACCAAAATTAGTGTATGACAGATTTGTTATTTCTGAGGACAAAAAATGCCAGTGTGGCCAGTGATATCATTTGTGCATATTTCGAAAACCCAGGTACGTTGAATATGTTGGTCTCCTAGCTAAATAGTGAAGTACAATAGACAAGTGATAGACTAGCGAGCAGAAAAGTAGCTTGGTATAACAACATCCCTGGCAGTTAAGCCAGCCTCACTAAGACACGCCAAGTCAAGAAGGCAGAAAATCAGAAGAAATAAGAAAGAAAACCCAACGGGCTGATCACCCGTTTGTTAGTCACTTTGATTACGGAAACAACAACAAACGGATTGATTTGTCGTTGCCCTAAAGACGCCATTAGGCTTGATGGGAACAACGGCAAAGAAAATCTATTCGCTGTTGCCCTTAAGACGCCACTAGGCGTAATGGCCACTGACTGCTTTGCCGGTCGTTGGCTAAGGACGGAATTAGAAGAAGAAGAAGAAAGAAAAAGAATAGAGACAGCGAGTATATACGAAGAATATTATGACAAGGAAAATACCGACAACAGTGGTTCTCAAGTCATGACCACCATGACTACAAGATACAGTATGAATTTAGAGGCAGCGACAGAGAAGAGAGAGAGAGAGAGAGAGAGAGAGAGAGAGAGAGAGAGAGAGAGAGAGAGAGAGAGAGAGAGAGAGAGAGAGGGAGAGAGTAAGAATGACTTTTATTACAACTTGTTGAAGTTTTGCTGTATAAAATCTGCCAGCCTCTTGAGGAAGGTTGGGCATATCATTTTTTCAACCCTTTCGATCATGTAAATAATGTTCAACAATGACTGTTACTGCTGTCAGCGTGAAGTCATTCATCAAGTCGTGAAATCATCCGTCAACTGTCTGTTCTTGAGCTGTTGTTGAGAGCTGACCAAGACCCTACTCCACCTCCAATTGGTGGCACTGGAAACAGGATGTATCACTGCAGTCTGGCTGAGTGAGTAGGGATCGAAGAGGGCAGGCTAACCTGGTCCCAAAAGTGCCGTGCTGAAGTCGGATGTGTCGGCCGAAAGGCGCAAATATCACAACTTCGCTGTAAACGGAAACAACGCAACCGACGTTCTTTTCAGGATGAACGGAAAAGAAGAACTGTTGTAGTTGTGTTGAGAGTAAGAAGTCTCCCTTACTACAATTAAGCCAGCGAACAAGAAGAAGAAGCCTACAATTAAGCTGTCTACCGTTTAAGGTAGAGATACGAAATCCATTTTACGATCAACACCAAGTAAACAAAGTATGAAATAAAAGACAGCAAGCTTATATGTTTACGGCCACAAAAACTTTCTGGTGCTTTCCAATAATTGAACCCATTTTCCTGCTCCCATAACGATTGATTATTAGTTTCAGAAAATAGCAAACAACAAAAACAAATGGCTGTCATTTTTCTGAAGAACAAAAAAGCCAGGAACGCCACCCTTTTTTCCCCGTATCCTTTAACCAACTTTCTTTTAAACCATCTTTTGTTCATTGATTAATTTTGTGTGGGAATAAATAGACCCCTTACTATTTTGAAAATACTTCGAACTCAATGTAAACTTTTCTGTTCTCAGTGCATCTGGTAAAATGCCTTTCTTTTGTGTCTTATCAAACTCCAAGAAACCTACATCGTGATACCAAATCACATCTGGTATGGCATGTGCTGTTTTTTCTTGCTCTTCACTGAGCTCCCAGAAGTTTCGTCCCTCCATCTTATTTACGCCTCACATTTACTTCCAATCCTCCTTTTGCTGACACATGCAACCCTACATGCTTGAAGCTACACATTTCCTCCAAACTCTCCCTTCAAAACAAACTTTCAATAAGTGCTGTTGCTCTTCTCTGCAGCACACCATCATCTAATTTGTTCAAATATTACACACACCTACACATAAATGTGAAGTGGAATAATTGGGATTGTCATAAATGAGGAGTGACAGTTTTGCATTTTTAAAACATAAAATTAGCGCCTTCCAAAATGTGACGTCCAGGGCACGTGCTCTACCTGCCTCACTCTAGTTTCACCAATGGCTCTAAGACTGCAAATTCCCTATTATTATTTTTTTTTTTAAATTCAAAATATTATTGGCAGACAATGAGCATTATGGTTCTCTCTCTGCCTCTGGGTAATCTCGAAAAGAACGTTAACGATGTTTCCGCACAGAATATTCACTTGGAGTTATTTCTCTTTTGCAATGTTTCGTGGTTTAACACTGTTTTGTGCACATATATCGTAGTGTGCAAGTATCGATTACAATTAGGACCTGTCACACTATTGGAGGTGCAAAACGCAGAGACAATATAAACAAATGAAGTTAAAAAAATGGTGATAGACTGCTAATTTGACTGATGTACGAAAGTCAATCCATCAAATTAGTAGTATTTCCATTTTCCGTCAGTGAGTGCATCAGTCAATCATAAGGAATAAATCATTCAGTCACTCGGTCCGTCAGTCAATACATGACAGTCCGTTAGTAAGTAAGGCATTTAATATTTCGTCACCCTGTGAGTCAGTCCGTCAGTTGGGGAAAGGGGGGGAGGGGTGGTCTTGTAAAATATTATTACAAATAAAAGTCAGTTAAACAAAAAACCACACGCCTCATGTCTTATCGTGTGTAAAGATAGACTCCATTGAAGCCTATATTAGATACTCTAGAGTTTTGGCCTTTGTTGGACCACTACTACAAAGCAGGGGAGGCAATACCGTCACACTTCACAAAAGTTGAATAATTATAAGCAGTAAATTATTGCTGTTGGCCATTTGGAAGCAATTCTTCAATCGTTATTTCATTTTTATTGTTTTGAATAAATCTTACACATTGAGCGACAATCCAGGAATCACATGAAACAACAGAGTCGTAGTTACTACAAAGAAAAATAACCAAAAAGATGTTTACAAAAATGTTACCAGGCCAATCACCTATTTGTCTTAATATTTGATTGTATGCTCTCCCTGAAGTCATTGCGCTCCAGTGACACCTGTACACCGAATGGTAGATGAGATAGAGGATGAGATGACGTGAGCGAGAAAAAAAAGAAAGCTAGCTATTTAAGACATGTATAGATAAGATAGGCACTCAAAAATATCATACAAGTAGGAAGCATAAAAGGCAAAAGAAGAAGAGAAAACATAAACATAAGGTAAGTAGGTGATAGCACAATGTTATGTCATAAAAAGAAATCAACAACAGAGATCTATGATGCATTACTGATGGAGAGATATGAGAGGATATAACAACATACATCTCGTGAAAACAGTGCTTCGTGTTTATAAAAATGGTCTGCTGTCTGTCTTTGTATTACTTGTATCATTCATACATTGTGAGCATCGGCCGACAATTGCAGCCGGAGTGTTGCAAGACACAAGGGATGAACCACAATATGTGCTTTTGACGTGGTGTGGTCTGTAACAATCTGGTGCTGATAACGAGGTCCATCACTCAACGTGCAAACATCACTTTTATCACATATTGCGACAATCACTCATACAATCTTCGTGTAACATTGTGTGCAAGAGAAACAGTGACTATCTCTCGCATATATGTAAGAGGACAAATTACCATAAATCAAATAAGTGCAAGAGGGACAGTGAATATCACTCACATTTCTGTACAGTGAGAGAAGACTATCACTCAAGGATGTGTACGATGAACAATGACTACTACTACTTAGTCGTTCCTCTTCTACCGTGAGGTGTAGACATTTGGAAGAGAGAGCGCCATACTATCCTATCAGCTGTCTTCCTCCTGGTCTGGTTCTTCTTACTCGTTCGTCCTGAAAAGGACGTTGGTTGCGTTGTGTCTGTCTACAGCGAAGCTGCGATATCTGCGCCTTTCGGCCGACACATCCGACTTCAGCGCGGTATTTGTTGGGACCGGGTTTGCCGTCCCTTTTCGATCCCTACTCTCTCAGCCAGACTGTAGTTATGTAGCGCATGGTAACGCTCCTGAAAAAAAAAACACCCTGGTAAAGAAACATAAATTATAAATTATTAATAGAATTTATAAAAAGAAAGTACGATGGGACGTATGTTTGAAAATTAAAACATCCTCCTTAAAAGTTTTTTCGTGAAAAAACCGGAGTAATTATTCAACACCTTTTATAGCATATGCAAATAAAATGCAACGCCCATTCTTGAGAATGCAGGCTTGCTCAGCGAACAAGATTCTGTAAACAAATCTGCTGGAGCGGAACGAATGTTATATTACACAACGCTGTCAATATTAAATAGCATTTTACATCCTAGATTTACAAGTGCAAACAAGCTATGTCCCTGACAACATCTACTCTAGAATCCTGGAGCAGAAACTCAGACGCCCAGCTGAGCCACAAATGGATGAAGTGTGGCTTCTGAGCAAACCGAGGTATTCAAGACCTAATCTTCACACTGAGACAGCTGAATTAAAAGGCCCTTGAGTATAAGAACGAGATCCATCTTTGTTTCTTAGATCTGAAAAAGGCGTCTGACAAGGTCCCCTGTAGCAAGCTTTGGACTGTTTAGCAAGGAAGAACATTCCAGCACCTCTGATTCATGCTATACAGAGCTTCTACAAGTCGTGCAGAAATCATGTGAGGATGGCAAACCATAGGTCAGAAGCGTTCAGGACCACCAATGGTGTAAGACCAGGTGATATCCTGTCACTTTATCTTTTCATACACCAAGGCATGTAAGGAGAGGACAAGAAAGTATTCAGTGGGGTACTGGAAGCGGAGACAGGTTCTTTATTTCAGAACTGGCATTTGCTGATGATGTTGCCTGCCCTGATTGCTAAGTCTGGAAGGAAGAGCTAGAGAATAGAGGTGTCAGAATATACTCTCTACTGGTACTATGGATTTAATACATACTCAAACTAGACTCTTAGCCCGCTGTCTAAAGGTAAGACCACAGTACACAATAGCTGACATGAATAATGCAATAACACCTGAAGCAGGTTTAGTCCCTTTAATGAATATTGCGCACACACAGAAGCCACACACGGCTAATAATGCACATAGAATAACGATGCAATGGAAATGCCAAAACTACCTGCCATCATCAAGAGCTCAATATAGTTGTAACGTAATCACCAAAAAAAACTATCCAGTGACTACACAATGACTTTCACTCACTAGCCAAGCCCTGTACTGAAGCAAGGCAACACAAGAAAGCAAGATACTTAACGAAAATAATATCCAGGAAAGTCCACTAGAACTTACACCACATTCTAGCAATATACCAAATAATCCTGACCACCTGAAAATCGACAAGAAATATTAACAAAAAATGGCATTCACATAATCCCAGCGACACCGCTGACAAAAAGACAGCGTCCTCACGGGACGGTAGACATCTCCTAGAATGAATTGCGCCAACAATGTTATATTCTCTTCCGTTTTGGCCCAACTCACCAAACGGGTTTTTTCTATTCTAACAGCATCGCCACTTCCAACGTGACCAACTTAAAATTTCGGCGAATGTCTATCCTGTGACATCTACACCCCCCCCCCCCTCCCCCTGCCTTAAGGAAAAAAAAAACGAAGTTTTCTTCCACCGGAGAAGTCAGTTGTCCAACCACGATAAGTCGTTCATGCCTTCTCACACACATGAAACTAAAATACCAGCAAACATGAACATACCCCCCCCCCCCACCCCCCCCCCCCCACCCCCCCCCCCCCCCCCCCCCCCCCCCCCCCCCCCCAGGGTACAGGCTAGTTCGTGAAAAATAAACAACGACCGTCCCTTACCCTGGTCTGGCACTTTCAATGCATCTGATGTTTCAGTAATACCACAGCAAACATCAATCATCAAGGCATGGTCCATCGTTATAACCAATGATTCTATTATTACATACAGACATAGAACTAAGGTAAACATGGATTCATACAGTGGTTTGTACAATTTCGTACGTATTGCCTTTATGGCATCATAACGCACAAATCGTATATTATAATACATAATCATCAATCATCAACTCTAGTACTTATAATACATTTCTTATATCATCATCTCAACCCGTAACCCGTCATGGGTCGTAGGGGTGTCATGGTGGAAGCATCAACAGACAGGGTTCTCCACTGCTCTCTGTCCTCTGTGTGGAAAAACCGTGTCCTGCCCATTCTTTGATGTTATCAGCCCAGGATTTTCTTTGCCTTCCTCTTCTCCGTATATCTTCGACTGTTCCCTGGAGGATCGTTTTCGAAAGGGAGTCATGACGAGTTACATGCCCAAACCAGGCAAGCTTTCGACGTTTCACTACTGACAAAAGTGGTTCTTGGTGGCCTGCATAGGTGTTTATCTTTTCTCTAACATAGACATTTTTTTGTGCTATTTATAGCAAATGCGCAAAATTCTTCTATAACATTTATGCTCGAAAGCCTGAATACTTCGCTCCGTATCTGCAGTGAGTGTCCAGCCCTCACACCCATACAAGAGAATAGATAATACAAGTGATTTGTATAATTTGATCTTCACAGGAAAACTGATGTTACTTTTCCAGATCACATTCAGTCTTGTCATGGCAGCCGAGGCCATCTCAAGTACATTTCTTATATAGATCAACATAAATACTTTCTTCCGATGTTCCTGTCCCCCACCAAGCTTATAACCTGGACAGGATATCTGCTACAATGTTATGTACACCCTGAATTGGCAAAATAGTAAAGTTGAACTGCTGTAGCAGTAATGCCCCGCGTGTCAAATTATCACTGGTGGATTTATCCGACTGAAAAAATAGCAGTGGTTTGTGATCTGTTTGGAGGAAAAAAATGCGCCCCCAAAGGTATCGTGCCAGCTTAGACACCGCCCAGACATATGAAATTGCAGAACAAGGCACAGTCAAGTATCAACCTGACCCTTAAATATTACACGACCATCATATTCCATAGGTCTCTGAAAAATGCTACAGATAACTGCCTACAGTGTGCCTGCCTAAAGCGCACCTGCCTACAGCATGCCTGCCTACAGCGCACCTGCCTACAGCGTGCCTGCCTACAGCGCACCTGCCTACAGCATGCCTGCCACAGCGCACCTGCCCACAGCGTGCCTACCTACAGCGTACCTGCCCACAGCGCACCTGCTCACAGCGTGCCTGCCTACATCGCACCTGCCCACAGCGTGCCTGCCTACAGCGCACCTGCCTACAGTATGACATAGCATAATACAGCATAACTATGCATAGTACAGCATTTCCTAACCTGTACAAGTCTACAAAATACACATATTCATATCAACATCGAACTGGGGACGTAGGTCAGAGCAACTGAGGTTCGGTTCGCGTCAACCGAAACACCTTACCAAACACGAACCCGAAACCTAACTCTAGCTATTGCTGGACTATTATCAGATGGTTCTGCAGCAACGACAAATGCTTCCGCTTTACTGCATCACGCGCACCCCACCTATTCGAGCAACTTTGGTGTGGTCGCGCAATGACAGTACCTCTACAAATCTAACCGGCGCTACCTCATCAAACACGCCAGCTAGCACTAAGGGGAACGATACGCACCCAAACTATGCGATCACTATCTTTCGAACCCACGTATACGTTCCTACTGCTTCTACTCAAGTCATCGTGTTGGACTTCTGGTCTTGTCAGTACGACTCAGATGTGCCCAACCAAGGTGAAAGTCGGCGCCTGTGACGTTTCCGTACCACTCAGACGGGCCCGACCAGGGGTAAATTCTTATGTGCAGTGTGTCCTGCCGACCTGCGAGAGTCCAGTATTCGTCATCTTGTAGACTGCTGTGATCCGTGGAGTGTTGAACTGTGTGAGAAGCGTTTTGGATAACACATATATAAAAGTGCCAAGGAACTTACACGTGATTATCTGACGGATTGACTGGTGATAGTAGCTGTTGTCGCAAAATTGGTTTCAAGTCATTGCAAATGAGTTCAGTTAGATTTATAAACCCATCTACGATCGAGTGACCGCTTTCAAAATGGCGGCGTATCAGCGAAATGTGTATCGGACAGAGGAAATCGCCAACGATAAAATAAAACGAAGGGAATCCGTATGAAAAGGATTTTACATTTCAGTACAGGGAAGGATGGTGTATAACTGCATATAAGATGGAACGGTAGGAAGTTCTCATTTACGGAGATATATGCGTATTTCGGCTGCCCACAGTTACGCTAAAAGCATGTAAACCCACTTCTGTTCTAAATATTAAAATCAACAAATAACAGTTTGGGAATTTACATGGATAGGAAGATAGAGTTTTATCAGCTGTATAAAACTAGATAAGAGGGAACAATATGGATATTATATATGCCGAGAATGATAAAGGCAAAATTTCAGTCGACGCACAGATCGGCCGAAATCACTGTTCGGGAAGGATTTTTTCAGGTTAGGTTTAAGCTGTGACGTCGGTACTCTCCGATACGTCCGCGCTTTGCGTAAAAGTAGCGGATCGGTAAATGAGAGAGATACACAACGAAAAGAGGTTTGAAGCCAGACTGGAGACAGAGTTTATCGCCACTATCCATGAATTGTGAGCGGCTCGCCAGAAACATTGTAAAGTCCAGTATCTGCAGTCTGAGGGTGAGCGAGATTATGATAACTACCGTGTATAATATTTGTTATTTCAGGTTCATATAGAATTCACAAAATATGCCTGTAGAATAGTCATTGATATAATGTATTGTATTTTTAATATGATCTAACATGTACATTGTGGATGATTGTTGCTTGTACAAAAATTAATCACAAATAGCCCCACAGCCTAATGAAGATATATTTATCATATTGCTTTATCGCTTACGAAGATAAAAGGCACTGTCCCATGGCAGAGATTTGTCATAGGGAAATGAAGTGTTAGAAAACTTCATCATGGAAGATATCCCAGTTACGAGGCTAAGGTGACTAAGTCCCCTTCCCTCGCTGCCTTGCCTTCCCTAGTTCGAGCGCACACTTTGTACCCATTTAACAGCTGGTACCAACTGGGAGTTTCTATAGCCAGTTTCAGTAGAAAAGCACCTGATCACGTGTCACTCACTTTCTTTTAATTATGTATTACTTTTGTGTAGATGCTAAGGAATAGCATCAGTATTTGAATTTGTACTTGATATGATTTGAAGGAATCAAGTTATAGGCATATGAAGGGATGTATAGGAGCGGAATAAACCAGATGATGTTTATTACTGATATGTTTAATATTAATTCTGTATCATTGATATTGAGGTTACTTGCTATGACTGTATAACTTTGACACCTGATGACTGACTTCGTATCGACTTATGATGCTTGTCAGTTACAATTACATTGAAATGTAACATTATATGTGCCGTATATCACTGAATTGATTGTCCCTTTCTTACTATGATTGTATAACGGTGACATCTGATGACTGA
>JAMPIV010021026.1:0-91653 GCA_024509875.1 Oreohelix idahoensis | reverse complement strand
CTAGACTTATTTCCCCGTATTATTTCAAGCCTGCCTGGAGGCATATATGTTCATGGTTGATGTTCTCGATTAATAACGGTATTTCCTCTTGGTATCGATCTTTAGGGCTTTCATCTCTGTGGTTCGTATCATTGTTGTAGCCATTTTTGCTAGCATGTGTGTTTCTATAAATTGGTGAGTGGTTACTTTGTCTAGGTTGTAAGTCTCCCGGTGTTTCTTTATACCTGTCACTAGTTATATATCTATGGGTCGCTCTAGACCACAATACTAGGGGATATCTATTGTCTTGTGTTCCATGGATTCGTTATTCATACAGAGATCACGTTCCACTAGTCAGATGGTTTGACTTAGGTAGGTTATAAAGGTCGTGCTGACCTAGTAATCCATGGTATTTGCTACTCACGTGCAGACAGTAAACAGGACGTATTGTATTACATCTGATCTGCTAGCATCAGGAAGGGAATTAATTTTTATTCGTCTTTGAAACATTAAGGATCTGCAGCTGACCACGGTTGCAGATGTTCTTATGTATTATTTATTCAATGCTTCGCTTTGTATATTTGTTTTACATAAAAATACTTTTGAGTATTGAATTACTTCTTGACTGTCAGTTAACAATGAGTTTGAATGCTGCATTCGTTGTACTATGCCGATGATAACATAAGTATCATGACTGTTTTGTGGCGTGCAATAAATGGTATAAACCTAAAGCGAAGTTACCATTTCTATGACTCTACACGTCATGTTGCCTGTGGTGTACCCTGAACTGTTCTACTGCAACACACACACAGCAACAATCTACACCAGATAAGACACCCACATCTTGCATTGTAATACCTGGTGTCGATATAGAGGTTGGTTGGAATTTGAACGGCATTCCTAACTTCCACCCTTATCAATTCATGGTGGCCCATTAGTTGGTTTATTCTGGTACCAACTCTCAAGGGGGTCAACAAACCCAGACATCATCAGCAGACTTACAAGGACAAGCATTGCAGTTGCTATTCATCACTTTGATGGAAATTTTTTGAAAGAACGCAGACAGTATCTGACAGTTGTTGCTTATTTTGAAACTACCGGCGCTGCTCGGCGGTATTGAAGTTTTGTCTACAAATAGAAGGACCACAGTACCGAGCGAATGGATTTCCTGATCTGTTGAGAAGAAGGACAAGTGCCGTAACAAAATGTTCGGTCTCATGAATATTACTGTTGCAGATTCAGAAGGTCAAGTTCAGAAGCTGTTTCCTGTCAGAAGCTGTTTCCTGTTAGAAGCTCATTTCCTTCGTCATGGCAGTTTACGAGAGCAGATATGGATCAACGTTGGATCATTGTCCTAAGAATGCTGATCACATCCTGTTCTGAACTGTGCTGACGTTGTGGATACATAGAAGTTAAGTGGCCTGTTTTGTTTGTGAACTGTGCCCTTATGTTTAACTGAGCCTTCTGTTATCACATTTTTCGCACTTTTTATATGTTTACATGTTATATGTTATTTGGATTTGTATTTTATATGTTTATATTTCAGCGGGTTTTTTCTCGGTTGGGCGGTGTCTTTCAGTAGAAAGATACCACGCCACAGAGGTTCTATGTTAGCGTTTTCTGTTTAGGGACTGTGCGAATTTCCTACTGTGAAATTTGCTAGCGACAATCGTTGCTATATCTGTTTAGTTGTGACGAGTTGTGCTTTATTTTCGTTTTTTGTATATTTTTTTTTGTTTCTCTCTTTCTTTCTGTTTTTTAGTTTCGATTTCAATTGTTTGTATTTGTAGGCCTCCTCCTTTCTATTATTCAGTTATTCACGTAAATTTTTGTGTATACACTGTAGCGTTTTTTGTTTGTCATATCTTTCGCATTTCTCGTCATCATATTCTTTTTAGTTTCGCTGTTTATTTATTTGACTTATGCGAATGTTTTCATCTTGTTTGATCTTTGTTATTGTTTACATTGACGTTGATCTTTGTTATTGTTTACATTGACTCTGATCTTTGTTATTGTTTACATTGACTTTGATCTTTGTTTTGTTTACATTGTTGGTGACTTTGTTATTGTTTACATTGTCTTGTTATTGTTTGCATAGTTCTTGCATAGTTAGCTTTCACTATTGTTACATATATGCTCATGCACTATTGATCTATAGTGCACTTATCATAACTAGCTGGTGGTTTTTTCCTTATGCACTATTGTAGTGCAGTTATGATAAATAACTGATGGTTATGCACTGATTTGGGTAGTGCACTGATAATTAAGAGGTGACTTGTGATATTATTGTACAACTGATAATACAAATTGGTGTCAAGTCTTGTTTCCCACAGAGATTTGAGTGAACATAGTAATTATACAAGCTCTTTATTAAGTCTTGTTGCTATTAAGATTGAAATAAGATAATTAATTATTTCAGGTTCTGTACTCACATTTTAGACATCATGTCTACATTTGAGTACTTTATTGAGCAGGGTAAAGCCCTTGGGAAGACAGGTGATAAATTAGAAGAATTTGCGACTGTTCAATATGCCAAGGCATTGAAGTCGGAGGAAAAGAAAATGAAAGAACTAACTGAACAAAAGAGAATAGATGCTGAAAATAAGAGACTTGAAAAAGAAGCTGAAAATAAGAGACTTGAAAAAGAAGCTGAAAATAAGAGACTTGAAATAGAGGCTGAAAATAAAAGATTAGAAAAAAAGTTACAGGCTGAGGCTGAGGAAAGAAAGTTACAGGCTGAGGCTGAGGAAAGAAGGTTACAAAGAGAGTCTGATGAGAGAAAAGCAAAAATGGAACATGAAGAAAAACTCTTAGCTTTGGAGTTAGAAAAGTTGAAGTTATCTAGTAATGCTAATGATGCTAATAAGGTATCATCTGCTAATAAGTCTAATGCTGTTGATTTCAAGCTTAATTTACCAGCATTCAATGCTTCAATTGATGATATAACATTTTATCTAGATAGATTTGAAAGTGCATGTAAGGTGCATAATATAGATAAAACATTATATGTTTATCATCTGTCCAAGATACTTAGAGGTGATGCTTTGACTTTGTTGGGTATGGTAGATGTGCCTGACAAGAACAACTATGAGGTTGTCAGGGCGGCATTGTTAAAGAAGTACCAACTTAACGAAGACGGATATCGTCTTAAATTTAAAAAACATGTTACCAGAAACTGGAGTTGAATTCTCAGAATTCATCTCAGGCATACGTCTTACTTTTTTACGATGGTTGAGCTTTCTAAGACAGAAAGTACATTTGAAGCCCTCATGGACTTACTTCTTAGAGACAAGGTTATGTCTTCTGTTAATGAAGCTTTTCTTTCTTTTCTTCATGAGCGTAAGCCTAAAAATATAAAAGAAATGGAAGAATACTGTAGCCAGTATGTTACTGCACATCCTCACATAACCGTTAGCAACTCTAAGGTAAAAGAAGGTCTGCCAGTTGCTTCGGCAGCACCTTATGGCCCGAATTTTATGCGTAAATTTTAGGGTAGGCAGCAAAATTTCAATAAAAAGAGTAACCGTAATTATGCCCAGAACCATGGTAATCAATTTCAGGGAGATTCTTCTTCCCAGAACTGGAGACAACCTAATATTACACGGTATTCTATTCCCGGTAACTTTAGAAATTTTCATAAAGGTAATCGGTATAGAGGAAAATATTATTTGCAGAGACCTCAATACCAAGATAATAGAGGTTCTCAACAGCATAGAGATGGTAATGACAGTTATGGAAACTGGAACGCAAACCAGGATAAAAATTACAGTAGGGACTTTAATGATAATTGCAGAAGCAATAATGGTCGCGGTAGATCGCAACAGAAGAGAAAAAGATATCAACAGACAAACTCTGTTCAACAAGAATCTCAGGGAGCAGATAAACAGGTTAATAATGATAAAGACCATAATGCTATCGGATGCTCATCTTTTGACTTTGGTAGGGCAAATAAATGTATCCAATGCAGTACTTTATTTGATCCGAAAACCATTAGTACTCTAAGCTGTGGTCATCCTTTGCCCGCTCTTCCTGCTAATGTTGCTCATGATGGGAGAGGTTCTCTTATATTACATAAGGGGCTTGTAAATAGTAATCCAGTCTCGGTGTTGTTTGATTCTGGATGTACTACTGTCGGGGTTAGGCAATCTCTTGTAGATCCATTCTGTGCTACAGGAAAGGTCATCAAATGTGTCACATTTGGTGGCACGTTGGAAAAATATCCTACTGCCATAATACATATTGCTACTCCTTTCTTCACGGGAGAGGTCCACGCGTGTCTACTTCCAAACCCTATTGCGGACCTTATTATTGGTCGTATTCACGGAGTTAGGGAATGTACCCCACAGCAGATTGCTGTTTGGGAAGAGCAAAACATTGAAGCTACCAATACGGTGGTCACAAGAGCACATGCTCTGGATCCACCTCAAACTTCATTAACTAATAATGATGAAGTAAATCAACAAAATAGTCACTTGACTATTACACGTGACTCATTTATCAAATTGCAAGAAGAAGATCCGTCGTTACAAAAATTCTTCATTCTAGCAAAAAAAGGTGATCCTAATCAAAATACTAATAGAAAATCTTGGATTTCTATGAAGAACGGCGTACTTGTACGTATGGTACAAGACTCGACTACATCCACTCATTCACAAATTCTTGTGCCTAAGAGCATGAGGGTGCAAATATTGCAACATGCTCATGACTCGCAATGTGCTGGACATATGGGTTTTTCCCGTACAAAGTCGAGGGTTCTTGCGGCTTTCTTTTGGCCATTTGTGAGCAAGGACATACGAATGTACTGTCGCTCTTGCAAAGTATGTCAGGAGGTCAAATCTAAAGGACCACGACATGCTGCGCCTATTCAGGCTGCTGACATTCCAATTCGCCCTTTTCAAAAAATGGCAATAGATATTATCGGTCCTTTTAGAATTAAGTCGGCTAGAGGGCATCAATTTATTCTTACATGTGTCGATATGTGCACACGTTGGCCAGAGGCAATACCTCTCAAGAGCATCTCAACTGCTGATATCGCAGACGCTCTTTGGCTGATATTTTCTCGCTTGGGTTTTCCCGGAGAAATATTGTCAGACCATGGCACTCAACTGATATCAGACACTATGTCACAGGTAATGTCTATGCTACATATAAAAAGGTCTCTCAGCAGTATCTATCACCCAATGTCTAATGGGTTGGTCGAACGTTTAAATAGGACTCTAAAAACTTTACTGGGTAAAATAACTGAGGATCATCCTCAGGATTGGGACAGGGTCTTACCCGCGGCTCTCTTTGCGTATAGAGAGGTCCCCAATGAACATACGGGGTTTTCCCCTTTTGAACTTGTCTTTGGCGCGCAACCGCGCGGCCCTATGTCTTTACTTCACGATCTAATCACTGCCGATAATATTAGCGATGAGACTCAGTCTTCTTATGAGTACGTCATTGCTCTTAGGAAAAAAAAATCATTGAGGCATGCAGACTAGCAACTTCGTCTTCCGAATTTGCTAAAGAAAAGGCAAGGCAGTTTGCGAATAAGAATAGATGTCTACGACAACTTTGTCCAGGTGACAAAGCTCTCGTCCTACTTCCTTCAAGGGAGAACAGACTTCTAATTGCATGGAAAGGTCCATATGCAATAGTCTCCAAAATTTCTGATGTCGACTATGTTGTCGATATTGATGGAAAGCATAAAACTTTCCACATAAATATGCTCACGGAATTTCATGAAAGACCAGACTATTTGCAGCCTATTTTCCAGGCAACGGACAATTCTCAAGTACCTCATGGTCAATACTCATCGCTGTCAGTTATACAGGATGAGGAAACTACTTTTTCTGATGTCAATCTTCCTCTTTCTATGGTCCCACTTTATTCTACGGAATCTTGGAAAAACGTGACCGTTTCTCCAAATCTTTCCGCTGAGGAACATCGACAAGTTTCTTCGATGTTGCAAACATTTCAGGATGTTCTTACAGACATCCCGGGACACACACATGTCATTGAACATGACATTGTGCTAACTGATCATAATCCTATCAGAGTCAGACCCTATCCAATACCTATCCATTTCCAGTCTCAAGTCGAAAAAGAATTGGATGAAATGATACGTTTGGAAATCATTGAACCATCCACTTCAGCATACTCTTCGTCTATGGTTATTGTTCGAAAGAAGGATAATAACATTCGCATTTGCGTAGATTATCGCAAATTGAACCAAGTTACGAAGTTCGACGCTGAACCTATGCCTTCATTAGAAGAGCTACTCAATAAACTTTCTAATTCTAGATTCTTTACCAAACTAGATTTGTCTAAAGGTTATTGGCAAGTCCCGCTAACTGAACGTGCCAAACCTTTTACAGCTTTTTCTACACCTAGGGGTTTATTCCAATGGAATTTCATGCCTTTTGGTCTTATGAACGCCCCTGCTACATTCGTACGCATGATGCGGCGGATTCTCGCATATCGTACAGATGTCATAGCATATCTAGATGATATCTGTCTATTCAGTGATTCCTGGGAAGATCACTATTTGGGTTTATACGAATTACTGTCTACTCTTCGCGAGTATAACTTGACTGCAAAACCCTCTAAAGCCTTTATAGGATTTAGTGAGATTTCTTTCCTAGGTCATCGTGTTGGTCATGGTCTTTTAAAGACAGAAGACCACAATGTTTCAAAAATACTTAACATTTCGGTCCCTAAGACAAAGAAACAAGTAAGGAGTCTATTAGGTTTGATCCAATTCTACGGACGATTCATTCCGAATCTGTCCTCCATTATGGCACCGCTTTCTACTTTATTGAAGAAAGGGTCGCCTAATTTGATCCGCTGGTCAAAAGAATGTCAATCCTCATTGGACCAGGTTAAAGACCTATTTTCATCTCCACCTATTCTTAGGTTACCTACTATTGAGAAGACTTTTGTTCTTCGAAGTGACGCCTCGTCACTGGGATTGGGGCAGCACTAATGCAGGAGTATTCTGATACTCTGCATCCGGTGATGTATATCTCTAGGAAATTAAATGCTGCAGAAAAGAATTACTCGGTTTTAGACCGTGAGTTATTGGCTATGGTATGGTCTATTCTGAAGTTACAAAGATTTCTTCTAGGCGCACATTTCATTGTGGAAACCGACCAGAAAGCGCTTACTGCTATTCAGAGTAAAAACTTGAAGAGCTCGAGGTCCACTCGTTATGCCATAGCTCTTCAACCATTTCATTTCTCGGTTCGAGCTATCCGTGGTTCGGATAATGTAATGGCGGACATTCTGTCCAGATGCCCACACGATTCCACATGATTCTTCTGTCATATATATATTTCCTAATATACAGTCCAATGTTATAATGACATGTTAGTAGATTTTTTTTTGTTCTCACTTTTTTGAGGGGGAATTTATAACATTGTACCATGTAATTATCTAAGAAGGCTTAGTTAGTGATATACGGGCCAAAAGATCACTCGGCCACATTTAAATAAATTATTTTCAGGATTGTATTGAGAGATTTACCAGTTGTCTTTAAGATTTGTGTTATTGATATTTTCGCAGCACATCATTGAAGATGCGAGATTGTGTCCATTGTGGAACTTTGAGTATATCAAGTCCTGTCCTAGATTGGGAGCGGATGATGTCCACATCTTCTTCTATTGAATGTTTTATGTCAACGAAGATCAACACATGTATTACTTATTAGTTACTGATGCATTACATAATGTAATAAAATAGTGCGGTATATTAATATATTACACCGCTATTTGCAACACATTGTATGATATCATAATAATATATTTGATTTCATATATTGGTATGAGAATAATTTGACTTTTATTATGATGTTGCCAGCATTGTGGTTTGTGTTGGTGGCACCTTCCTGGGATATATACGCGTATACTTAGATAAATTTTTCTCTAAGGACCTGGGATATGATCTCAGTTTTGCTCCAAGTTGAGCTATTTTGTTAGGTATATCCGCGCATCATACGTGCGTTAGGAGCCTAGATTTTTCCGGCTCCAGGATTAAAAAAAAAAAATGTTTCATTTTTTTTTTTCCGGGAGGGTGCGGTAATGTTACGCACAAATAATTACTTTTTTCCAAAGTCTTTGTATGATCGTTTTTCGTATGTATGATCATTATTTGACTGAAATGCATGTTATATATATTTTATGGTCAAAGGGACAGAATCCGATATATCGATACTGCTATTTTTTATGAGTTTACCTCCTCTTGTATAGAGACACGTTCGGTCTATAATGTCTTGAACGAAGCGTGACCATATCTCCTTATTTGGTAGTATCAGTCAACTGTTGTAGATGTTTGAAACCTTTCTTAACGCTTCTGTTCATGTCCATAAAAGGCGCGACTGTGTAAGACTTTTATCTCGAATGTTCTTAGAATCGTCTTATTGTGAACAGCGACTCAGAGATTGTCACTCTGCGCATGTCTCGACTGGGTTGTCGTTTTGTTGTTCCGCCCAGGTCGGGCAGTTGAGAAATGGACTGATTAGCGAGCGGACGCGACTGCGTCTTGTGATTCTCTGAGGGAAATACATTGTCTTTGTGAGTTAGTTAGCTAACTAGACTATTTCCCCGTATTATTCAAGCCTGCCTGGAGGCATATGTTCATGGTTGATTTTCCGAAATAAGGTAATTCCTCTTGTATCGAACTTTAGGCTATCATCTAGAGGTTCGTCATTTTGTCGCCTTTTTGCTCGCCTGTGTGATTCAAAAATGGAGAGGTACTTTGACTAGGATTAAGTCACCGGTATCTTTATACCTGAACTAGTTATATATCTATGGGTCGCTCTAGACCAACAAGACTATTGTCTGTGTTCCAGGATTCGTTATATCAGAGATCACGTCCAAGTCAGATGGTTAGACTTAGGAAGGTTATAAAGGTCGAGCTGACCTGTAATCCATGTATGCTACTCACGTGCAGACAGTAAACGGACGTATTGTATACATCTGATCTGCTAGCATCAGGAAGGAATAATTATTATTGTCTATGAACATTAAGGATCTGCAGCTGACCACGGTTGCAGAAGTTATATGTATTATTTATCAAGCTTCGCTATGATATTTGTTTTCCATACAACTATTGAGTATTGACTTCTACATGACTGTCAGTTAACATGAGTTTGAATGCTGCATTCGTTGTACTATGCCGATGATAACATAAGTATCATGACTGTTTTGTGGCGTGCAATAAATGGTATAAACCTAAAGCGAAGTTACCATTTCTATGACTCTACACGTCATGTTGCCTGTGGTGTACCCTGAACTGTTCTACTGCAACACACACACACAGCAACAATCTAAACCAGATAAGACACCCACATCTTGCATTGTAATACCTGGTGTCGATAGAGGTGGTAATTTGACGGCATCCTAATTCCACCCTTATCACTGATGAATATTTATATAAATTATGGAACTCTGAATGCTTGTATACTGACGTTCCATTATGATCATTGTGATTTGATGATTTTCTTCAACATGAATGCCAATTTATTATTGTACACCGTGAGTCAACAAGATGCTATTGATGTCGACCTATGTTCCTGTAACTGTACCCGTTCTGTCCAAGTGTGTGCGTCAAATTAAACTATTTAAACGTTCCCCGTAGTCTGCATCAGTAACTTCTAGATACGCATGAATGAGTGTTTGAACCTTCAGTCAACTCCAGAACAGTCTACACATTCGCGTATTGACATTTATTGCAACACTCATTATCAACAATGCATTCTTGTCGGGGCTCATTGTGTTCCAGGACAAGATGACCTGTATACCTGACACTGTGCCCGGTTATTAGAGTTGACCAGTTACACCAATACACCTTTACAACGCGCTCTGATACATACACAGTTATGATGAAAGCAAGAACGAGCGTTATCAATGTGGTAGGCCAGATTTATGGGCTTAATCTGCACAGTAGACATTGCCAGAAGTTAACAGCTACTGATACCAGTTCGTTTCCCTGACGCCTGATATGACACACCAGCAGTGATAGTCTACACTTGATTGAGAGTTCCTCACGTGACCTATGAAACGAAAACTGAATCTAGGTCAACGCTTGTTGACATTTGTCGTTGGACATCACAGCAAGTTTACAGTACAACTATAAAGTCGATGTCAGCATGACCAGTCCTATCGAGCGAAGGCAGTAATTAGGCCAGCGTTTTGGCCATTAATCAAAACTGAGCCTTCTACACAACACATTCTTTCTGCAACACATCGCATTCACATGTTATTATATTACACATGTATTTATGCTATATGTATTTATGTTAAATGTTATATATTATTTGTGTGTCTATGTTGTGGGTGTGTGACTATTATATGGTATACCACGTAGAGAGGTCATATAATAGCATTCTATAGGTGCAATTTTCTTGACTGAAAATTTGGCTGCAACATCTGTTTGCTATTTTTGTCTGTTAGTTGTGATGAGGTGTTCATTTCTTCGTTGTTTTTGTTAATAATTTTGTGTTTCCTTAGTTTTGTTTTTGATTTGTTCGTATTTGTAGATCTACCCTGTCCTATAATTTAGTTCTATACACATTTATATTTATACACTGTGGCGTTATTTGTCTTGTTGATTCCATTGCAGTTGTCGTCACAGATTATGTGATTATTTTCATTGATTTCTCTATTTTACTTAGTTGATTTCTGCAATTGTTTTCATATTGTCTTTTATGCTTGTCCTTTGTTAATGTCTTTGGTTGACATATGATATGAGATAGTTGAGTACACGTATTTTATATTATAGACCAGTACTTTATTATTATTATTGCTGTACAAGGAAATATACAAGACCTTTGTAAGGCTTGTTTCCCCACAGAGATTGGGATTGTGAATTAATTAATCAAGTTCATTGAGAACTTGTTCCTGTTTACTTGGAAATAGATTACATTATTATTTTTATCAGGTCTGATCTCACATTATTAGACATAATGTCAAAAAAGATGGAATGATGTTGTACATTATTTCTTCAGGAAGGAAAGAAAATAATTACATTTATTTGGTGAAGACTGTGAGGATTATGCCACAGAGCATTTCCTACTTCAGGCGAGTGATGGTCTTCAAGAATATGCTAGGTGTTATTATAAAAACGGCTATTCAGCAGAGAAAGCAGTGAGACTTTTCTAAGTTTACATATCTACTGTTTTTTACAAAGAAGCTGAACTTACGACTCAAGGCAGTAATATTGTTACTTTGAAAAAAACGATAAATGAGCTTCAAAGTGATAAGAAAAGCTCTTACTGATAAAATTATCAGAAATGAATTCTGAAAATGCTACATTGATGAGTAAAGTGACAGAATTGATAGCGGATAATAGGAAATTTGGTGAATTCTCTCTTAGTCAGAAAAGAGGGTTGGAAAATGAAGTTACTTCATTAAGACAATTAATACAAAAATAAACTTGACAGAGAGAGAAATGAGTTGGTTAATAATGAGGTGACCTCATTAATGAACATAGATATTGGAGAAGAGGGTAACGATGATTGCAATACACATGTGGCTCAAATTCAGAGCCAGGAATCTGAGGTAACTCTTTTGAGAGAAAAGATTACTAAGCATATAACAATCGAGCAGAACATGAAAAGTCTGGATAAAAGAGAAGCAGAGCTTGAGTGGGGTAGGCAAGAACTCAGAAAAGTTTTTAGGTCAACAGGAGAAAGTGACTGAAGAAAAACAAAAAAATATTGATACATTACTCATTGAGAAAAAGGAGCTGGAAGATGAGATGAGCTCAATTAAAAATAAATACTTATGTAAAGAACAAGCTCTTGTTAGTGAGCTGGAACAAGTCAAAATAGACAATGAGAAATCAAAGGTTGATTTGCTGAAAAATAATGATGCATTTGAAACTCTGATTAGAAATTTGAAATTAGAGCATGAGAAGTTGAAGGTAGATTATGTAGATTTTGGAAATTTGAGATTGAAAAACAGAAAATAGAAATTGAAACACAGAAATTAGAGGCTGAAGAAACCTGAACTTGCATGAGAGAGTCTCAGCTATGGAGCTGGGGAAAGTAAAGGTATTGAATGAGAAAGATATGGTGGCTCCTGAAAAAAATTGATGAAACTTATGACTACTCATCATAGTGCTATGGAAGCACTGAAACTTGAACTTGTTCAAGAGAAGGCTAAGGTTTTAGAAGCTACCTCTCAGATGGCAGTATTAAAAAAGGATCTTAAAGATAGTATTGCTAAAGAGAAGACTCTTGTTTCTCAGTTGCATGTTACAAGGTTAGATTATAACAGGGAAGTGAGAGCCAACGAGAAAATGCATAACGCCTTTGTTAAGCAAAAAGCTATCTCAGAGGTAGAAATTGCAAAACTTCAAGAAAGAGTTAATGGATTATTAGATGTTGTCTTGAACAACAGGATGTTATCTGCTAATAAGGAGAATAGATTTAAACATAAACCTGATGTTCAACAGGTTGCTAATGCAAAGAGCCAGCGTCAGACACTCAATGCTCATAATAACACTAAGCAATATGTGAACAAATCTTTTCGTGGAAAATATACTTTCCCACGAAATAACGATACTGACTCTAATGGGAGTTGGCGTGAGGCCAACAAAGGTAAATCAACTTTGGATCACGGTGAGGAATTTGATAAGTGTCAGGATAAGATTCCTCATGAAAACCGTGTATCGAATTTTCAGATTCCTGATAAGTTGATAAAAGAAAATAAGACTGTTAGTACACATCGTACTCAGCCCAAGCAGTATGATGTACCCATTAAGCACTTTGACACGGGAAAAATAAAAGCAATTTTGCTACGAAAGATAGGCGTAATTATGAACAGCGCCAAGGGCGTTCATCACGTGTTAATTTTCCTTTTTCACGTAATGGTTCTTCTTCAAAGAACTGGAGGCAATTTAATGGTCCTCAACATTTTGAATCCAGTAACTATAGGAACTTTGATAGAGGATACCAACCTTATAATAGTTTTGCTTGTAGACAACAAAATCCATTGAGAAGATATTTTGAGCAATGAGAAGATAAACAATAGCAATTATGCTAATTAGAGTTCAAATAAGAGCAATGGGCTCAGAAAATGTGATGGCAGACATTTGTCTAGATGCCCACATGATTCCACCTAACTGTTAGATCCTCAGGTTTAACGCTCTACTACAGTTTTTTTTTTCTCGTTATATTAAAATATGTACACTATATGTAATGTATGGATATATTGATTGTATCACTACTTAGCGGTTCATTGATGTATATTCACGCCGGGTTCTTTTTAATGGTTTCTTCTTTGGGTAATCATGAACTTAAGATATCTAATATGAAATTATTGGATAAACTATTGTATAAATTGTGCATTGCATGTAGTGTAGTAGGCGTTGGTGACACCTCTCTGGAAATATTTATACTTAGAGAAAATACTTTCTCTGAGATCTTGAAGATATATTCTCACTTGTCGTTTTATGACGACTTAACCTCACATTAGGCGTTATATTGTTTGGAATGCTTATCATCTGACGCATTGTTATTCGTGCGTTGTGAGCCTCAATTGTATGTTGCTCTTAGATGAATTTAAAAAAAAAATGTTCCATTTTTTTTCCCGGGGGGGGGTGGTATTCTGTTTCGCACATATTCTTTTGTATGGAATTATGCACGCGCACGGATTTACATTAGGTAGGTAGCATACAAATGTATTGTTAACCATAGTATGACCATTTGATTATGAAACGTATTTATTTTGAAATGCTCTCATGGTCAAAGTTTTATATCACCATGATTAATTCATACTTTTGTTTGTGTGGGTGATCTCTCTTGAATATTTGATTTGGCGGATGGATCTAGACTCCGTTCATTCTATTCTTTGTTTCGGACAGAAAAAACAGATTATTCTTGCTTAGGTTTATGCAGGGATGTTTATGGTCCGAGTCTATGTTTACTCAGTGTCTGTTGGAGACGATTCGGTCTTATATCGGGTTATCTTTGTATGCCTATGTCGGACTATTTTCTTTGTACTGTATTTTGGGGTCAGGTGCTTTTCGGCGCATGAAGATACGTTAGGTAGTTCTTCGGTGTTGTAGAAGCCTATGGCGGGAAGTCATGTCTTAGACCTGCCCGAAATTTGTGATCTCTTTTCTGATTATGGGAACGAAGATAGTTTTCTTCTGGGATGGTTAAATCCATGAGTTCCCTAGTGTCCATTCCATAACGCGAGGCGCAGAGCGTTTCTGTGTTTGCTAGTGGTTTTTTCCTATGCCAAGGTAAAAAAAACTGTTTAGTGAACTTTTTCCATTCCTAGGCCTAATATGGACAGACAGCTACATGAATTGAACCATGTCAGTAGTGTCGGAACGATAATAATTATCTAGCAGCACTTGATTATGATATATGTAAATATATGCAGTGGGGGGGGAGCGGGGGGTGGGGGGGGGGGAGGGGGGGTGGGGGGATAACAGCAACTATGAGGAAAGAATATGCTGAATGTTATAGAAAACAGTTATGTTCATGAACTGAATATTTATTAAGCTTCGTTGTGCATCGTTATCGTGAGCGAGGTTCACAAGACTAGAAGCCATTTTAGGAATGCTATTTATTGTTGATCATTTACCAGAGAACAGGGACGCCCTTATTATCAGGTGATGATAAAGAGATCATACTTATGAAAGGAAAACCTAACTATTGGTAGTTTAACGTTTTCTCAGGGAAATATTGGATGAACTGTATTGAACGGAATCTTCGCTAGAGTGCAAGTTACGTTAATGCTAAAGAGGTTCGATCTAGGAATCAAGTTGGAACCTTGTAATATTAACTGACATGATCAGTCAGTAAGGCCTGATGAATATTTATATAAATTATGGAACTCTGAATGTTGTATACTGACGTTCCATTATGATCATTGTGATTTGATTGATTTTCTTCAACATGAATGCCAATTTATTATTGTACACCGTGAGTCAACAAGATGCTATTGATGTCGACCTATGTTCCTGTAACTGTCAATCCGTTCTGTCCAAGTGGTGTGTGCGTCAAATTAAACTATTGAAACGTTCCCGGTTAGTCTGCATCAGTAAACTTCTAGATACGCATATGAATGAGTGTATTGAACCTTTACAGTCAACTCCAGAACAGTATACACATTCGCGTTATTGACATGTATTGCAAACCACTCATTTACAACAATGCAGTTCTTGTCGGGCCCCTCATTGTGTTCCAGCACAAGATGGACATGGTATACCTGACACTGTGCCCGGTTATTAGAGGTTGACCAGTTACCAATCCAGATACCACACTTTGACAACGCGCTTCTGATACATACACAAGTTATGATGAAGCAAGAGAAGAACGAGCGTTATCAGTGTCAACAGGGAACATTATCCAACCACCTTATTGTAGGGAAAAAAGATTTACTGCTGGAATGGCAAGAGGCGTTTGATAAACATTCGGGGAAGAGGAATACTGGTATACCATTGTGTTACATTCAAAACTATACTGGTGCTAATTTGTTGTCAGCAGAAAGAGCTGAGACCACATGTTCTAGATTGTTTGTAATGCTACATGTTTTATACATCTGTGCGAATCTTGGTATGTATATATTTATTAAAGATGGACGCTATAAACCGTTCTTATTTCAGGGCTTTTTGGTACTGACACGGGAAGTAGTGCCAGGCACCTGGAAAACTGTTTCTATTCCTTGACACAGTTTTGAATTTGTCTCGGTACATGCTGGCTTCCACTACTTTCCACGAAAGTCGTCTTCGATCGAATATGGTCCACAGGCATAGGGAGACGATCTATACGGGGTTCTATTTCCACGATAAGTGCATGTTTCGCACCAAGGAAGCTCAAACTTAATATAAAACATATTATATTAAACGAATAATTTGATATATTGAAATAAAAGATTCACAAAAAAAATGGACAAAATAAAAAGAAATTGGGTTGGTGATAGTTAACGCCTCATCAACCCACCCATTTTATATACCAGTTATTACCCATATATTTAGATAAATACAACTACACCACATATAATATTTTTATAAAATTTGTATGTTATGGACCAGAGAGATTCATTGTGTTACATTGAATTGATGGTATATATTTCCTTTGATCTTCAATTTTGAAATTGATTCGTCAGTCCTGATTCAAAAGGCAAATTTCAACTTACAAGAATCAGGACAATAAAATTGTAAAAAAATTAACGTTTTACACAAATTCAACCATTGACTTACTTAAAAGATAGTCTTTTTTCAGTGTACAGTTTGTATGTGATTGGCTCGTGTTGCTGTATTGTTGTGGTGGATAATAATATGAGTTTTTTTTTTGTTTGCATGTTTCAGTGGATTAAGGAAAAACTTACACTCACATACTACCCCTAGACATTATATCCATTTGCAATTAAATGGAGAGCTAAAATAACTACTGAGGAGTGAGATCTCATGGTTGGTAAGAAGATAGATTTCCTGAAAATAGACATCAAACTTCCTGACAATTAGTTGACTCAGGAGTTTACATAGCTGACCTCCACTGTGGTGAAATTTACAGTGATGCAATTTCGATTAAAATACCTCCAATTATTAAGCCTAACGGGTTTGCATAAATGGCATTATTTGGGTACATGCTTTCAAAGAAACTCTATCCAATCCTGTCCCTTGAAAGATTGTTTACTCGGATATAACACGAGTAAAAGCCTTAGGCTTTTTTCTAGTTACGTACACAAAATATTATTTAATTGGCATTAATTTATCAAAAATATATAAAAGGGGAACTGTAACTGTGTTTTTAGATGAAGATAGCAGTACAAATGGTTATAACAAAGCAAAAATGGCAAACAGCAGAAACAATATTTATTTAACCAATAAATGAACACAATATCAAATAGCTACAATATAGCTTTTTTTTGTAAACATGGGCTATTAGGGGTAGAAGCACGTATAAAGCGTGAATGAACTAACAATATGACTCTAAAAATATTTCTTTGTCACCCTAGATAACCCAAAATGTTTTGAGGACACATAAATTGCCAAATTATAAAAACGTACTGGTTAATTGTTGGGTATTATACAAACGGATTTGATTAGTTGCTGTGAGAGATGTTCTTTGTAAAAATGCGTTACAACCCCCCGACCCCCACCCACAACAACGCAATTTCCCCCCCCAGGATATCCCCCCCCCCCCCCAAAAAGTAATAAAAAAAAACCTAGACAGTTAGCAAAAGCATTTTAAATTTTTTTTAAATGGTTAAAAAAACATGGATAACAAATTTTTTGAAGATTGTTTATATATTTTTTAGAAAAACCGTACAGCGAGCTTTGTACAGGCAATACACAGCTAAAAAATGTCTGGATTTCCCATACGTTGTACGGCATTCCCTTACAGGTTGAACAGGTATGGCATGCACTTTTACAGTATTCCTGCAAAGTAGGCCATGCAAATGTACTGTGGATCTATGCTCTCAAGGATTCTAAAAAGAAAAAGGATGACGATGATGATAAACGATAATGATGAAAGTATTGCACACATGTGGCAGATGAACTAAGAAAAATAATTACAAAATTTGTATGACACACCATATAAAATATCAGCTAATTGTGATTCAACAATTGGGGTAAGCGTAAGACATGGCAGCTGAAATAGGCAGCAGCCACAAACATTTGTAAATCTATTATAAAAATTAAAGGATTGGTCATCGTATTTTCTGTCTTTCCAACAGCACAAAATTGTAATTATAAATCCATATTCTAGATTACCCAGAAGTCTGAAATTTGGCATGCTGATAGGTCGTAAGATATGATGCCTAGAAAAATCCGGCTTTAACAAAACCAGAATATTAAATATTGGACGCCGTAATTAAGCCAGCAAACTTTGAACATGCCAAGGGAAAAACACTAATTTTATAATAAATTTTCATTTTAAACTTGGGAAATTATAGTCCGTTCGGAAATTCGTTGCCCACAGAACAGGTGTCCAATTGTTTCTCCCAAAAACTGTTTGTTGTATGGACATGAATTTTTTGCATGTTGTCTTAGATTTTCCAATGCAGTTTATTTAATATATTTTTTGCCCTTACAAAAAACTTTCATGTCATGTTCGAATTTCTTCTTTTACGTTATATAAAAAACTCTTACCGTTGTCTGGGTTAATTTTTCTTTAGTTTTACAGGAAAATTACAAGTTCCGTTCAAAAATATTTTTTTTTTTGTTACAAGCCAGTTTGAATTAGTGTAGTGACTACATGTCGCACGAATGCGCAATATTGTTCGCACACAGTCGCGCACCCTATTGATAACTAATTTAAAAAAAAAAAAAAATTTTTTTTGAACGGATCTTGTAAAGCTTTCATGTAAAAACTACTAAAAATTAACCCAGACAAACAGTAAGAGTTTTTTAATATAACGATAAAGAAGAAAATTCGAACATGGACATGAGTTTTGTAAGGGCAAAAAAATATATTAATAACACTGCATGGGAAAATCTAAATTACTGCATGCAAAAATTTCATGTCCATACAACAAAACAGTTTTGGAGAAAAATTGACGCTTTCTGTGGGCACGAATTTCCGGAACGGACTATAGCAGCAAATACTTTCTTTAACTTTTACAATGCAGCTTTTAAAATTGAAGCTAATAATTTTGGAATAGAAAAATATAAAAAAAGAATATTTAAGAATGTATATTGCTAATATTAATATTGTATAATTTATGAAGTAGTTCACTTTAGAAAGTCGATTGTCGTCGTTTACGCATAAAAAATTTGTCAAGTGATGATGTGTAATGTTCTGTGCCTGAAACCAAATGGTATTAAAATTTAATAAATGTGTGCAGGGCGATTGCGCACATTTAAAACGCTCCAAAATGTACAGAGAAAAGTGAGGAACCACATTTTCTATAAATGTAGTACAATTATACCCAACACAGAAATTCTTACAAGACATACTGGACACCACATTCGAAATATATAAAACAGACATTTTCAAAGCATTTTGCGTAATCCAAATTTCCCAAGACACACCTTACAAATTGCTGTAAGATCTGGCAAAGCGGAATTTGGCCCAAGGAATTGGAAAAGATCAATTTACATACCCTTGCCAAAAATGGCAAACATGAAACTGTGCACAAACTACAGAACTATAGCTCTTATAAAGCCATGCCAGCAAAATACTATTACATATCATAATGAAAAGGATGCTACAAAAGCTAGGAACAGAAAATTAACGAAAGTACAGGCGGGTTATCGACCAGGCAGAGGCACCAGAGACCCATATATTCAATAAGAGGATCATCATAGAAAAGTGTAGAGAATTCAACGTTGACCTATATACTTTGTTTCAATTGATTACATCAAAGCTTTCGGCTGTGTACAACATCACCAGTTATTTGACTTTTAAGGAAAATATGGAATTTCCAAACCACCTTAATACAAGTCATCAGAGGTGGTTTGAAGTAACAGAAAGGAGTAAGACAAGGCTTGTACCCATTTCCCCTTTCCTGTTTAACATTTATGCCGAGAATATCATGAGAAAACGTAAGAGATGAGTGAAGAACATGCAGAGTTTGACCCATTTAAACATTGGCGGATACCAGATCCCAGAAAAATCAGATATGCTGACGGACACATTTCCTCCTATCGACCAACCCAGAAGGACTTGAACAATAATTCTGTCCACCAAAAAACACAGCGAGGCCCAGAAGATCTATACCTAAACACCAAGAAGACCAAAGTGTATTGACAACAGACAAAGTAAAGAACAAACCAGAAAATTGAAATTGATAACGAAGAACTTGGAAGATGTTAATGAATTCGAATACTTATGATCAATCATTAACAGCTCTGGCGACTGTGCAGTAGAAATTAAAAGAAGACTTGCAATTGCTTCACATAAGCTAATACAGATGAAAAAACCTATGGCAAGGCACAAGCAAAGAAACAAAGTTACAACTGATCAGAGCATGTATATTCCCAGTAGCAACATACGGCTGCGAGACTTGGACACTCAATAAAACAGTTGCAAAAAAGATTACATCATTCGAAAAGAAATGCTACAGAAGGATGTTGAGAATACCCTGGACAGAAAAAAAGACCAACAGAGAAGTACTGCACTCACTAAACGTACAGGAACATTGGCTCCTAAATACCATCGCAATAAGGAAGCTGAAATTTTTCGGTCATATAAAAAGACATAATAGTCTGGAAAAAACACTGATGGAAAGCATGGTCCCTGGAAAAGGGGAAGGGGTCGACCTAAACGACGGTGGACCCAGGACATCACAGAGAGCCTGAACTTGTCTTTGGCTGATGCAGGTCGACTTGCCCAGAATCGTGATGCGTTCAGAGCAGCTGTAATGGAGACAACGTTCTGGAAAGAATACGTCACATGATGAGACACCGCCAGATATCCATTTAAAATTGATGTTTTTGTTTCGGAATTTCGTTCTTTAATATGGATATGTCGCATTAAATCCCAGTTTTTGACTACAAAGTTATCCCGCCAGCTCTTTTCCTACATCTGTTCCTCTAGCGAGCGATTGCGAATTTTAAAAAACCTGTCTACTACCCCCAGCTACCTGTAAACCAAATCCAGGATCTTTGACCGCCAAATATTCTAAAATCCAAGCCTATAGTTTATACGAAGGTCTCTATCCTACCCCCTCCCTTTTTTCCATCCCCCACTGCTAATTACGAGGTACTCCATCACCTGTATCTTTTTTCCTAACTTCCTCACCTCCCCCGCTCACACACACAACGCTAAAGGTGAGGTATTCCCATTCACCCAATATTTTTATCTTAAGTACACGTGTGAGAGTGTGTGCATGTTAAATTTTTCATCCGATTTTTTGTCATGTCCACAGACAGAACCCTACTTTTAAAAAAAAACTTATTATTATTATTTTTTAATTTATCTATTTATGATTTATTTATTAATTTAAAATTTTTAATGCATGTGTTGTACATGTAACGTTTTTTCTGGCAGAAGTAAACGTGTGTGTATGTGTGTATGTGTATGCACGCTACGTGCATCACGAATAATATTATTTTGTATTCTCTTTCATTTTGGTTTGATTGATGTTAGATAAATAATGTAAGGATGCACGAAAGAAGGTTGTATAAATGTGTGCATATGTTACGTGGGGTAAAACCCCAAAAATGTTTGCTCTCCACTGGATGAACCAAGACTCGTTCTTTGTCGCAAAGAGGCACTCATTTCAAATTACATTTTCACGGTCTAGCACGGAGTTTATTTTATCTGAGCCGGACCTGAGATCTTGGACATCATAAATCAGCTAAATCGGACACTGCGTTTAGCTGAAGTAAATTTAAGTACCTTCATTTGATTATTTTCCAAGGAGACGGAAATCTTAACATTCGTGTGTGTTGTCGCCTAAAGTTTGCACCTGAGTGGGTTCACTGGCCACACCAACCGTTGTTCACATTGCTATGAAGATTTTGGTTATTTACACAAGGAAATTAAAATATAGGCAAATAGCAAATTAACACTATCTTTACAAAAAATGGGCAATGTATTATTTAGAGGGTTAGAAAGAGTGTGTACATGAGTGTGTGCAAGGAGTGAAAGTTTTTTTTTTGGTTTGTTTTTTTATGAAAAACTTTACAGCTGTATTTCATGTTTTTTTTTTTTTTATACTTACTTATATTCATGCTATTATTGTCAATGTTTCAATGCATTTGTCTCTGTAAATTTCCACGGAATGTGAATAAAAATGTTTTTTTAAAAAAATGCAAACATGAGTGTTTGCAGCACAGTAAAAGGGATATTTTCTGAAATTGCAGATAATTTTAAATGCATATCATAAAAAGAGGAATGCAAAGAAGAAATTGATGCCAACTGAAATTTTACAACTGGTGGATGCAGGACCGAAAAAAAGTACAGCAAGACATAAGAAAACAGCAGGCTAAATAAGGAAATAATAATAGCAAATGTAAAACAACAAACGAAGCATGGCTAAACCACAAGTGCAAAACTTGGAAATGTAGCACAGAAAAAAACAATAATCAACAAAAGTTGATGAATAATGGGGATTTTGTAGACGGTAAAGGTACAAAACAATGGCAAATTTATTATAGGAAAATTAATAGAGATGACCACAGAAGTAAAAACAGGTCTATATATTGAATTTTGTAGACAACACTAATTCATTTCACAAAGAAATATCATGAGTAAATTATCAAAATGTTATAAAGCATAAAATCATCTATGGTAAGGGCTTTGAAAATAATAAAGAACATGTGCTGGCAACAAACAGATGCTGTAAGAATTAGCAGACACATATGAACATTTCAGCTGGTAAAAACAAAGTGTTACATAGGATAGTGTGTGCTGTCATCAGATGTGTTCAATGTGCACAGTGAAAATAAAAGTAAAAAAATTAAATCCATAGAGTATATGTTAGAAAATATCAGTCAGGTATACAAGCCTTACTGTCTGAACTGTGCAACCAGCGTAAGGTCGCCATGTAGTGGATACTGTCTGTCACTGTGATATACCAGGAAATGAGACAGCAGACCGACTGGCTAAAGAAGGTGCTGCAGACGAGCAACCGGATGTAACCAGTTTTTTTTTTTTTTTTTTTTTTTTTACGCGCACCATCAGAAGAAAAAGATTATCAAATCAATTCAGAAAAGCCACTAAACACCAACGCAGGATGATACCAAGCTATGAACAGATCAGAACAAATTGTCATTCTGCCACCTCAGAACAGGACACAAACCGACTCTGCAGCCACATGTATAAAACAATTTAAGATTGGCAATTCAGCCACGTGTACATGTGGACAAGGGCGGGCACCCCAGACTGCAGAGCACATACTTCAAGACTGCCTCGAATATGATAAATTGAGGCAAACCGACTGGCCCAGAGAAAACAACACTGGAAGCAAAACTATACGGACCTCTGTATGAAGTACAAAAGACAGTGAAGTTTATACAAGAAACAACATTGCAGATATAGACAATATATTTCAAGCGAACGAACGAAAGAAGAAGAAGAAATAACAGTGAGTGGAACAAAAAGATACAAAATAACTTGAGATACGCTGATTAGATAGTCTTAATGGCACTTAGTGAAAAGAGTTGTAGGAAATGATTGGATACCAGGAGTAACACAAAGTTAAAAAAAATAAAGACCTTAGCAAAAATGACAGAAAGCTGTAGTCATCTTGAAGAAAATGGCTTCTCCTGAATGCTTTTTCAAAGTTACGGAACAATTTTAAAAAGGTTCAAAAGGGATACTCAAATGGAACACCTGGTATCATTAATAAAATCGGATGATTGTTGTATCCGTCAGAAGTGATGCCCTGTGTAAAATAGACCAAGTAAAAAGTCAGTATTGTATTTAAAATGAAAAGCATTTTATACAACAAGTCTCTGTTCGGTGGAAGTAAGAAAGAGAGCAGAATTATATAGGATCAATCGTGACATAGTTAACATTGATTACGGAAACAACATTAATTTTTCTGCTGCTACCAATAAAAACGCCTTTAGGCGTAACGGAACAACGGATAATTGTCTTGTTGCCCTTAAGATTTGCCAGCTAGGCGTAATGGCCACAGACCGCTTGGTATCTTTCTGGGTCGTTGGCTAAGGACGGAAGAAGAAGAAGAAGAATCGTGACATATGAAAAGTGAGCAATGGAAAAAATTAGTAAACAAGCAGAAAAAGCAGTATATACCACAGAGATGTGGTTTTACAGAGGAATGTTAACAATAACATGGGCAGCTAAAATGGGGATTGAATCTTGACAGATGCCCGTGTGCAAAGGTTTATATCTCAGGTTTTAGAAACAAGCAATCAACTTTCGTTTGGGCATGTTATGAAAGGAAAGCTGGAGTGCATCGAGACAATAGGAAGTTGATGGAGGAAAAAAGAGATTAGGGGACAGCAAAGAGAGAAGATTCTGGACAGTTTTGAAATCATGGCATGGAAAGAAGTCAACAACAGATTTTAAAGGTCAATGGTAACTGTAGATAAGAAATTATGTTGTTAAATAAAGTATGTCACACAGTAAATACCAGGTTAATATTAAAACAAGAACTTCAGCTTTCTGGTTACTTTGTATCCATTTATTTTTAATTTTATGTTTGAAAAAAAAGAAGATATTTACAGATGTTCACGTGCAAAGAACGAGCAAGGCCTCTAGTCTTAATCTAATATTAAACTGTGGCATATTATTTAAAACAATATCATACGAGTATATATATATATATATATATATTATATATATATTATATAGTATCCCTATTTATATATATATAGCTATTATATTTAGTATATATACAGCCCAGTGAATAATAACATGGTCACTACAAACTGTCATGTGAGAGAGAAAAAAAAATCAGAAGTGGTTGACAAAACCTTTATGTAGAATTGTGATAAACCACATGAAAAATTAGTGCATGTGACTTATCGACATTATCTGTTAAACTGTGTCAACAGACGTAAACTGTCTTATCTGTGTCTCCTGTTTGTGGACAAGAGCTGACAAAGGGTATACTTTGACGGTCCCTGTGTTCTGAATGTATTGTTCCAATTGTAAAAAACTAGAACTCAATTCTCAATGTATTATTTTCTTATTTTGTTTTTTCACATTCTTCCAGTTTTTTGCAAGTTTATCTGCCTTTATTTTAACAACACAAAATTGAACCCAGAAAGTATGGTTCCAGCTTGTCAGCCAGGCTAATTGATTTAGTCGGTTATACTCTGCAGCTGAGGAGTTCACCCTTGAGAGTGTGCAAAACAGACACGTGGGCACTGGACATGGATTGACAGTGACCTGGGTGGCATGAAGCTGGTGATTTATACAATACCAAGTAGCAAAGCTTGCTCTACGGCAAACCACTTCAGATTGAGTTTGGAAAGAAGCTCTCACAGTGCAAGCCCTAGTCTCATAGAGAGGAGATAAAACGTCAAAAGGGCATTACATTTCCTAAAGCATTGAGGGATTGCCACCTCAGGCAGCATACAATCCCATAAGTCAGTTATGACTGAAGGGACTATTATTATTTATTATTATATTCTGGGCAAGTTTGTGGGCAAGCTGCTAAGTTTGAGATCAACAAAAGATGGCTAAACGTTACCATTTTGACATCATTTCTCCAATGATTTCTAAAAATATTCAGATGTTTTTAGTTTGCATAAATGTGTCATGTTTTTCTTTTCTATTTATTACAAGTAGTTTTTCATTTTTGTGTCAAATATGCCGATTATCTAGTGTCAGTCCATGTTTTTTGTCAGGATTTTGTTAATATAAATCTATCATTTCTTTTGGCGATGTTGTATACTCCTAATCTGAAGCCACATTTTCTAGTGTTGAAGCCTTTGAAATAATAGCTGCTAAGCTTTACAGTCTTCAAAACAGTATCCGCTCAAAACCATTTTATTTGTCTGTCCATTGTAGGTAAAATCATAATGTATATGTAAATCCGATTCAGTTAGTTGAGGTTATTCCACTGTCAAATGGACATAAAGTATCAATTTTTTTTCTAGGACTTAGCTGATGCTTTTCTTGTCATCACCATTACACTTACTGATTTCTTCTTTCTCATCTCTCAGATTAAAGATGCCTTGGCCAAAGGAATTCATGTTTTTCACTTTTGCTGGGATGAAAATCCAGGATTAGATCTCTAGGGAAAATCCTGATGTTGCACCTTCAAGTGGTGAAATTTTACTGGAAGAGTGCACAACACTTTGATTGAGGGCCAATTAATTGTTAATAGGGAGTGCCAGCAAAAACCAGTAGTTAAACAGAAATCATCCTGGAGAAATTAACAAGAGGTCATAGGACAAGGCACTGAAGAGTGAACAAGCATGTTTTTTTTTTTTTTTTTTTTTTTTTGAACAAAAACAGCATTTGGTTGCAGACCATGATAGCCACTTTGAGGAATAATAGTTGAAATTCCAAAGTCTGGAATGGAATTAGCACCAGCTATTACAATTACCTTAAAACCCCCTGGATTTTGTGGATACTGCAGAAGGCATTTGCCACAGTACTAATTTTGGTGTGCTGAAAACGAAAATGACATTAAAAAATGTTGATTGGCTCTAGTTTTCAAGATATATGCTACTAGTTTATTTAATTACGGTCAATTTATATATATGACGCAACTGTTGTGGGCGATTGCATAATTTTTTTCTAATGACCAATAAAAATGTAACTAGAAGTTGATGATGCAATCCTACCTATGATTACATCACCTTTGTGTATAAATATCTTATCTCTGATAAAATTTTGCCATTAGTTAGTGCATTTGTCCTTATCAAAAGTATCGTAGTTAGAAATGCCTAGGACATGTGTGAACAGTGCTAATAATTTCTGTTATATATGTGGTGAGGTGACATTTGTATCACAAAAACGAAATATAACTAAAGTGATTAAGAAGGCGTACAGTTTGTATTTTGGCTGCAGAATAGGAGATCAAGATAAGAGCTGGGCGCCACACATATGCTGCAATACATGTGCAGCACATCTTAAACTGTGGTTGACTGGCAAAAGGCAAGCTATGCCTTTTGCAGTCCCAATGATTTGGAGAGAGCCCACTGATCATCTCAACAACTGTTACTTTTGCATGGTCCCTCCAATTGGGAAAGGCATATCAAAGAAGAAAAAATGGACTCTGGAATATCCAAACATCCCCTCTGCAATACGTCCGGTACCACATGGCGATGACCTACCAGTTCCCAAAGTGCCAGAATCATTTTCAGCTGCTTCCACTGATGAAGAAGAGGACATTGGTGGTCCTGAACCATCAACCTCAAGCGACCCAGATTTTGAGCAAACTACATCCACTAAACCACACTTAATAACCCAAGGTGAACTGAATGATCTTGTAAGAGATCTGAATTTACCGAAGAACAAGGCGGAGCTTTTGGGTTCCAGATTGCAACAGTGGAATCTCCTGGCAGAAGATGTTACAATTTCTGTGTATAGGAACCGCCAGAAGCCGCTTATTACATTCTTTTTCAAAGAGGGTGACCTTTCTGCGTGCCACAACATTTCTGGTTTAATGGCAGCCCTCAAAATCAATTACATACCGGAAGAGTGGAGGCTTTTCATTGATTCATCCAAGACGAGTCTTAAAGCTGTTTTGTTGAATAATGGTAATGTGTTACCGTCAATTCCAGTTGGTCACGCAGTTCATATGAAAGAAACTTATGAAAACATTAAGCAGCTTTTGAAGTGTATAAACTACGATCATCATCATTGGTCACTTTGCGGTGACTTAAAAGTGGTCGCTCTTTTGCTTGGACTACAGGGTGGATACACCAAGTACTGTTGCTTTCTCTGTGAGTGGGATAGCCGTGCACGAAGTGACCATTACATCAGAAGACATTGGCCAATCAGGCAGTCATTGCAGCCTGGCAGTAAGAACGTTGAGAACCCAGCACTTGTCGACACCAGCAAGATTTTGTTGCCACCCTTGCACATTAAGCTGGGTCTCATGAAAAACTTTGTCAAGGCAATGGAGAAAACAGATGAGGCTTTCAAATACCTCATCAGAAAATTTCCAAGACTGAGTGAAGCTAAAATAAGAGAGGGAGTATTTGTTGGTCCGCAAATTCGAAAACTTCTTCATGATGACGAGTTTCTTTGCGTGTTGCATGGCAAGGAAAAAGCAGCATGGCTAGCATTTAAGTCAGTGGTGGACAATTTTCTTGGAAACAACAGATCTGATAATTACAATGAAATTGTAGAAAATCTCCTTCTGAAGTATAAGAGTCTTGGCTGCAACATGTCTTTGAAAATTCATTTTCTGGATTCTCATCTGGATTTCTTTACGTCAAACTGTGGAGCGGTCAGTGATGAGCATGGTGAACGATTTCACCAGGACATTGCTGCTATGGAGACAAGGTATCAAGGCAATTGGAGCCCTTCAATGCTTGCTGATTACTGTTGGACTGTGACAAGAGACACCTCATCGATTGACTACAAGAAGCAAGCAAAGAGAGCTCGAACAGCGACTGAATAATGACGGAATGGGTTCAAATGTGCCTTTTTAAAACATGATATGTGAACTTTAAATAATGTTTTTATTTTTTCTATCATTTTATGTTGAAATATCAATTAATTGAGTATGTAACCACAATTTTTATAATGCTAAAGTAGAAAGACTAGCTGTTCACCCCAGAGAATTAAACAAGCATACATTATTTGTATTACTGTAATGTAAATTCATCATTTTTTAAAAAAATCAGAGCCAATTGGTGAATTTCATTATGATATTTGAAATCACTTTTGAAAATTTGTTGACTAGTGTTAATATTTGATGATATAATGAGTCTTACATACTGAAGTCCAATATTCCCGCAATAAGTAAGAGGAAAAGTCCTAAGAAATACTAGCAAATTTAGCGATAATATTTTTTCTAATATTGTGCTTTTTTTTTTTTTTTCATGGTGTTTTTTTTTGTTTTTGTTCACTTAATCGTAATACTTATTGTAATTACAATCTTAAAAAACTTCAGGTTTAGTAACTAACTTGGGGTAAAGCCTATAAAAGTATGAATATAAATATTTTAATTTCACAAACTTAATTTTTGGTTTAAGTGTTAAGGGTTATCTTTCATTACACATGGATCAACCCCACACAGTGATCACATTCTCCTCATTAGATCACACACAGAAGGGATGCTCAGTCGACAGTGCTACGAATCTCTGTAGTGCACCGCAAGAATTTGCAATATGTGTGTTATATCTCGAATACCATCACAGTCGTATAAATATTTTTGCGTCGGTAGAGGACTAGGTTTCTATGATTTTTAAAAAAAAAAAAAATAAAAAATTTTTGCCAGGCAGCTGCTCACTTATGTGTCCTACTTTTCCAACTGCCGGAGGATAATTTACTGTGCAGGGAACTTGCACCAGTCACGTAGGACCGCCTGATTATTTTATCGCCCTTAATTATCGCGAATGCTAGGCACATATCGATGACTACCTAACTCAGGGAGACCCAGGGGGTGGGGGGAGCACTTGGTTTCTTAATTTAAAAAAAAATAAATTGTTCACCATAAATTATATTTCTGCTACATGGGAATACAAACCCGGTACCTTTAGACTTGGTGAGGCAGACGCCATAACAATTAGTCACTCTAACCCTCTCATACTCAACACTTGAACAACAGGGGAAGGGTGTCCAACGCATTTTGGAAAATGGACCCATTGTTTGTGGTAATGAAAAAACCTAGTCACTAGGATCTCGTCATGTGTATTTCAGTATATGTTTACAATTACTTATATTACTACATGAAAGTGTTTAGTGCCTGGGAAGGTAGGTCGTCAGGTGCCACAGTGTGATTAAAACTTTCTGGACTCATGGAAGTAGCTGCTATTGTAGTTTGATATGTTAAACATTGTCATATTTTTCTTCGGGAATCTCAATCTTGAATACATCCATATTGTGATCTTCCTCTCACTTGACTTGCTTTTTAGTTAGTGAATTATGTTTGTCTTGATAGCAAAGCGTGGTCAATGAAAATTTATACCATGATAGAATTATATCAGTATCATTCACGGTCATGAACTAACTTGTTCCCCAACATTTTAGGCTATCTATTCAGTTAATATCTTTCAAATGAAGTTAACCCCAAGAATATGAGTCGGATCTGGGAGTAAAGATAAACTACAGTAAAAAAAATCAGAGACCAGAAGAAACTGTCAAGGTCGTCACAGATAAGACTGCATGAAAAGATAACATATCCTAACATGAATCTTATGGCTGCCACAGGAAAGAAAAACATCAAAGTAAGAAATTTGTGGCCAAATATATAATTCTATGTAGGGAAAGCCATGCAAGGTAGCATAGAAACATCCAATCCATGTCCAGAAAAGAAACACAATGAAGTAGCGATGGTTGTGGTAGCCAACGCATGAGCCAGCAAAGAAACAGTGGTGATCCCTCTTTAGAACACATGTCTTACACAATGTACAATGATGACATCTAGGTGGTCGAGTGCGTCTACAAGCGTAGCACGGTACCCAGGACCAGTATGGATAACTCTCTGTAACAGTATTCCCATCTCTTCTAATGACTGGTTTAGGTGACATTAAGTCAAAGAGATCTGGTTTTGCTCCAGAATGATTCTGCTGTTCTTTTACTGAAAGTGCTAAGCTAGTTCTGTCATCCTCGGAAATGCAGATAAGATCATCAATAGACTTGCTGTTTTCATCTGCTCATTCCTTCTGTTCATCCAATGGTTGACTCTTTCAGCTTCCCTTGCCAGGTCATGTTTTTTCATTGGTGAAAATTCCATGAGATTTTAAGTCGGCACCTGCATCCACAGAGCCATTTCTCTTGTCTGCTAGTTCTGGTACTTCCCCTCTGTCTGCGCATGGAGACGAGGATGAGGTGTTTCATCTGGAAAAAAATAAATTGATGAGTATTTTTTGTGTTTATCTGGAAAAAAATAAATTGTAGAAGAATGATAAATGGACAGTTAACAGTGGTTGGGTCATGATTGTATAATGGATGGTAGAATAATGAATGAATAGATGATAGATTGTTGATTGGTGGATTCAAAATTGGTTGCTGGTGAATTAAACTATAATAGATGATTGGATAGTGAATTAAGATGGCTGGATGTTGGCTGAAAAAGTGACAGATAGATTTACTGTAAATGGATACATAAAATATGGCAGGAACAGATGGTTGAATGGCTGACTGATAATAGAAGGTTAAAAGGAATCCAGATATATGACAAGTGGTTGGAAAGTGAATCATCATCATCATCATCATCATCACCATCATCATCCTTCAGCTCCTCATGAAGCAAAGACCTTCAGCAACTCTTCCTGTCCAGTGCCATCAGCTCAAGGTCAAGGTCTTTCCATGTCTTTCTCGTTCCTGTCTGACTCCAGTTCTTGTCGCCATGCATTCTTTGGTTTCCCTATACCTTTTTTTACCCTAGGGGTTCCAGAACAAGGACTGCCTTGTAATACTATTGGCAAGATTTTTAACTGATTTTGTATGTAACGTTTTTTTAAAGACTCTTAGTTCCGTTCCTCTGGCCGTAACGTCTTTTTAAAGACGCTAACTAATTTTCATTCTTTTCCCGATCCAGTATTTTAAAATGACTGGAATTTAATCCAGGACGGAAGTTAACACATCTTTAAGTATGTGTCCTATCCATTGCCAGCATCTTCTTATCTCTTATGCCACTGACACTTGTCTGGTTCTTGTCATCTCTTATTCTACTGACACTTGTCTGGTTCTTGTCATCTCTTATTCCACTGACACTTGTCTGGTTCTTGTCATCTCTTATTCCATAGACAGTTGTCTGGTTCTTGTCATCTCTTATTCCACTGACACTTGTCTGGTTCTTGTCATCTCTTATTCCACTGACACTTGTCTGGTTCTTGTCATCTCTTATTCCACTGACACTTGTCTGGTTCTTGTCATCAGTTCCATATTAGTGATCTTGTTTTACCATTTCAATCCTTTTATTGTGTGTAAGCACGCATTTATGTTGTAAGGCACTTAATGCATTTATGTTGTAAGGCACTTAATGCATTTATGTTTGATAAAGAATAGATGATGACTATTCTTTGGATAAACTGAGAGATGACTGAAAGTTGCATTTGCAAATGACAGAATTTATGATGAAGAACTGATTTACAATAAACACGTCAATGGTAAATGGTTTGTTGACAGACACATGGATGGTGAATGGTCTAATTACTGTTACTTAGACTGTGAATAGATAGATAAAAGACAGCTGAAAAAGTGCATGATTATTAGATACAAATATATCAGTCGAAGATGTAAATGCAGAGGTATGACCAAGAATTTATAGAACAGAGAAAGAACATCTTAGTGCCTTGGAATTCTTAGAAAATTTAGCATTTTTTCCTTTCTTTGTCTACCTATTGCTTAAGCCATGAAACAACAGTGGTGAGTTTTTTTTAATTAGTTTCATATTCAGAGCACATACTGGGGCCTGGTGTGTTGTCATGCTGTCAAGTTATATTTCTTTAAGATGTCTCTCACCTCCTAGATTAATCTTCTCCTAGGATGTCATCTAGCCCTGGTCATTTTCATTTTAGGTTGCATGCCCATAAAGGTGGTGATCAGGACTCGCCCTCACCAGTTGTAAAAACCAACTTAACTCTTTTTGCCCCATGAGCCATACAAAGCATCAAAATAAGGTTAAATTGGCTCCCATGAGTCTCATCATACTGCAATTTCCTCTGTTCCTTCTGTAGCTTGGACTGCACTTGGCCCCTTTTGCAAGAAGCCAGCACCAAAACATACATGTGCCCCAGTAGTGGTAGTTTCTGTAGCAATTTATTTTACACAGACAGTTTGCCAGCCCCATAGACAAACTCGCCTCTTATGACATGCTAGACACAGCAGTGGCCCTATTCTTGCTGTCTCCACAGAGACCCAAGGAAATATCTGGGGTCCTCATTGGATCCCCATTTGGCTGTAGTCAGATTACCTCCTGTCTGCACACTAGTCAGTCCGGTAGCAGATATTGCCATAGGGGTGTGAAGTGTTAGAGACTTGAGTGTACTAGGTCTAGCTTTGTGAGTTGGGATGACCACTTCCCTTCTTCACTGTGTTTGCCTTCGCTAATTCAACAGCAGAGTCAAGTTCCCATTTACAGCTGGAGTGTGACATTACCATGTTCCGAAACCAGAACCTGGTAACTTTGCCATGAGATGTAAGCACTCTAACCATTCTGCCAATGAGCCACTCTAAAAATGTATCTACAACACTTGATGTTACCAAGCAGTCATCCATCTAAGTACTAACCATGCCTGATGGTGCCTGACTTTGGTGATCAAATGAGAACTAATATTTTCAAAGAGATATGGCTGAGATGTCTTCACACTACACGATATATAATAATCTTATTTGTTGTATATTAGAATTACACTCTTCAATGTATTCTCAAGCCAATCGACAAAGGTTTTATATTTATTTTAGAGTATTTTCCCATAAGTGTAAGTTTTCTGCTTGTTTTAAAACATGACCTGTGTAGAAGAAATTTGCATCCATTCTGGTGTGTGTTTTCTGTTATTTTTGGTTCACTCTTGCCATGATGTATAATGCAGAGCTGAAGTTTTCATTCTTGAGCCAAGCGTGTTCCATTGGCTTCTGTGAGCCAAGTGTGTTCCATTGGCTGCTGTGAGCCAAGTGTGTTCCATTGGCTTCTGTGAGCCAAGTGTGTTCCATTGGCTGCTGTGAGCCAAGTGTGTTCATTGGCTGCTGTGAGCCAAGTGTGTTCCATTGGCTGCTGTGAGCCAAGTGTGTTCCATTGGCTGCTGTGAGCCAAGTGTGTTCCATTGGCTGCTGTGAGCCAAGTGTGTTCCATTGGCTGCTGTGAGCCAAGTGTGTTCCATTGCATTGACTGCTGTGAGCCAGTGTTATTGTAAGATTTCTGTGATGTTGTCTATCGGTCTGCCTCTTGGTCTTCCCTTTGTACTGAAACCAGCTCTTCTATGTTGGAGGTGTGTAGTGATAACTAACAGCTTCCATTCTGATGAGTTGGTCAAACCACTAAACTTCTGTCTCTATAGTCTACATACTTGATGCAGGATGTGGTTCTCTACAATTTTTCTGAAGTAATCATTTCTCATTTCTGGTAACATTAATTGCTTTTCTTCGACATCAGATATCAGCATGTGATTTTAATTTCCTGTGCTTTGGTCAAGGACCATGTTTGACACTGACAGTAAATTGTTAGTGTCTGGGCAAAACCTAAAAATTGCCTGAGACAGAAATAATTAATCTTTGTTTCTCAGCATTTAACTTCAGAAATGAGGTATCTGAGGAGGGTGGTTGAAGCAACAATAAGAGACATGGTCTGCAACCAGACAATACATCATGGCCTAAAAACCCAACCCCAGCAGACCCATGTAGAACAGTGCCAACTAAGATGGTTTGGCCATGTCTGCAGAATGGGAGAAGATCGGCTACCACAACAGGTATGGGAAACTAAGAGCCAGGGATCCAGACCTCCAGGATGACCCAAAAAGAGTGCACTAGGAGGACAACATTAGACAATCTCTGAAGGGTCAAGGTCTAGAATGGAATCAGGCTAGAAGGAAGACAACCAATAGGATAGTATGGCGCTCTCTCTTCCAGACCTCTACATCTCACGATAGAAGAGAAATGACTAGTTCTCAACATATTCCTCCACTGATAATCTTAAAAAAAATGACCCTGATCTCTAAGTTTCCTAGCAGTTCTCTTTGTGTTCTATTAGCTAAGATTAGAAATGTCCACAAATAAGTACAGTACCTGTTGTGTTAGCCGGCGCTCGGATAATGACTGCTTATGTAAGAGTGGATCTCCATACAAGCTGATATAATCTCTGTATGATGAACCAACATATCGAATACTCAGCCAATTTATCATGACTTCAATGAATATGAAGGAAACTAAGCACTGCTGCAAAATCACAATGTCATCACGTCCTTCATAAACCAGCGGCATGACATCAAAGAGTCCAATTTTAAGAGTTGAGAGCACAGTGAATAGGTACAATAGCACTGATAATCTGGGGATTTAAAAAGAATTAATAAGCAGATTATGAAAATAACACATAAAAAGCTACAGACATTCATAAATGGATGCTTGTATAGAATAGAAGGATTGAAATGGTTTGACAAGATCACTAATGTGGAACTGATGACAAGATCACTCATGTGGAACTGATGACAAGAACCAGACAAGCGCCAGTGAAACAAGAGACAAGAAGAAGGGTGAACAAACTAGGATGCCAGTTCTAAGATAAGTAAAGCCAGCTTTGTCTTCAAATCTTTCCCACCTGTCAGGAACTTCATAGCTCTTTCAGATAACAATATTAATTAGGCTGTGCAGCATAGTCATAGTGGATCAAGAGATAGAAGACTATGCTGGAGATGGATAAGATACACATTAAGAAAACTTGTAGATAACACTACTTGGCAGTCCTTGTTTCAGAATCTCCAGGGTAAAGGAGAAGAAAAAAGGAGAAGAAAAAACATGTGAAAAAGAGAACTGAAGACAAAAATTAAAATAATATGGAAAACATGGAAAGACCTGGAGCTGATGACATGTGATAGAAAGACTTGACCTACATTTGTTAACGATCTTACCTCGTTTGTTAGTTAAAGGGGGATGATAATGAATGAGCAGATTAACCTCATCATTTAAAACATTTAAGTGCTTTGGCAAGGGCTTCATAAATGGGAACTACTGAAGTGTTTAACCCATGCTCCATAAGGAATTAATAAAAAGGAAGAAGAAATAAAAGATAATCAATTTTTCCTGTATAGAGTTTGAGGCATGGAAAGTATAAATAACTGATAACAAGCCTTACACTTTCAAGATTACAAGCTGACAGTAGATTTTTAAAATCACATAACTTGCACACAAAAATCACAAATGCAGAATTATGGTAATGAACAAAAAAACAAACCAAAAAAAAAAGCAAGAAAGAAGAAAGGCAGAAAGAAAAAATAAAGAAAATAAAGAAAGAAAGAGAAGTAGCAGTGAACATTACTATCAGGAAACAAGTGACAATGAACAGGACACTCAGTGCAGAGAACAGCCCAGTTAAGTCAAAAAAGTTATTGAATAAGAAGATACAATGCATGTGACAAAGTGATAGGCCATTAAAAAGAATGGCAATAACTCTAGACCAGGGTTTCTTAAACCTGTGATCCATAGACATGAATGGATTCTAAAGGGTCTATGAACATATAAAAAAAAATTTGAATTTTATTCTTATCAAAATGTTTACTCAGAAAATTATCATCAATTTTTCTCATTTAAAGAATTATATTCTTTTCACAGATTGTTTTTGTATTTCGGTATGACTATATGTAAGCTTAATGATTTTTCTTTGTAATGAAATGTATTATTTGTATGCATACATTTTCATTCTGTGTCTATGAATCAAAGGAGTCCATAGCCTTTACCAGGCAATCAAAGGCATCTGTAGCCTTCAACCGTACAATCAAAGGGGTCCATAGCATAAGAAAGGTTAAGAACCCCTGCTTTTGACATACAAAAAATATCCATGTAAAAAAATTTTGATATTTAGTGCATAGGCCTATTAACTCTTTGACTCCGGAGCAACGGTCTGACTATTGGTAAGTTTAGACACCCATGCCGAAACAACAAGAAAGAAAAAAAAAAAAAACACGAACAGAATGAAAGAAAGAAACAACAATTCCATGAAAACAAGAAAGACAGAAGGATGGGAAAATGAAAGAAAAAGAAATTAAGAAAAATGTATAGAAAACTGTTCCATTAAATTAAATTTTAAATAGATACATTCCAGTTCTCTGGAAAGGTTAAAAGCAGCCGGCGTAATGATGAAAACATCACCCCTAACGTGCTGTATGGTTAAGAAAATATAGACCTAACACCATATTCCCAATATGGCGCAATGGGCATGTTACGGGATCTTTTATTTTACATTACATTCCAATTCCCATTCATTGTTAAATGAAGCCACTCCAAGTAACTACCATTTGATTAATATATTTTAAAAAACAAAACAAAGGTAAAGATAGTCCCATAGCAGATACTGACTTAGGGGAGTGACGTTTTAGAGACTTCACTATACTAGGTCCAGGTTTGAGAGGTGTGGTGACCAGGAGTGAGAGGTGTGGTGACCAGGTTTGAGAGGTGTGGTGACCAGGTGTGAGAGGTGTGGTGACCAGGTGTGAGAGGTGTGGTGACCAGGTGTGAGAGGTGTGGTGACCAGGTGTGAGAGGTGTGGTGACCAGGTGTGAGAGGTGTGGTGTCCAGGTGTGAGAGGTGTGGTGACCAGTTCCCTTTGGGTCTCTTGAAAACTGAATGTGTGTGCATTAGAAAATTAAATAAATTTGGTTTTCATGTCTAACTAGATCAAAGGCTTCCTGCAGTCTTCTCATTATTTGCCCTTTAGCACATGTGCATCCATTAGACCTTTGATAAGATCTATCCAAATGGTTTATCCTAGTATACTGTTCTAAATTTTTCTATGCCCCTCTGAAGTCAGCTGCACTTCTGGAAATTCTTCAGTAAGAAGCTGCTTAATTTTAAAAATTATTTTAATTATTTCTCCAGAAGATTTCAGTTTCTCAAGTTCCAGTTGAGCACCTGATTGGCTAAGCACAATTCATCATCATCCCCCTTTTAACTCTCTATGCAGCATGGGGTAACTACTTCAGCTTGGTCCTCCTGTAGGAAGCTTGCACCAAAGCATTCATATGCTGTTGCAGGGTTAGTTTCTGTAACAATTTGTTTTACACGATGAGCTTGCAAGTCTCATGTACAACCTCATGATAGTCACCCATTATGACAGGTCTGAGGATGTGTTAGTCCTGTTCTTTCATGGTCTACTTAGAGACCCCCGGGAACTATATGGGGCAGCAACTACATGGGGCAGCAACTACATGGGGCAGCAACTACACTGGGCAGCAACTACACTGGGCAGAAACTACACTGGGCAGCAACTACATGGGGCAGCAACTACATGGGGCAGCAACTACACTGGGCAGCAACCACATGCATACCTGTCAACCTCCTGAGACAAAAATCTGTACGCCGGACCAAAAAAATCCTTACAAACACCCACAAATCCTTACGCAAAAAATATATTAATCAATTATACACAATACAGTTGTAAAACGAGAATTGACACATACAAATCTATTAGCATTTGAATTAGTGTGATATAAAACATGCTAATAGTCTCATGCTGGTCTTTACATATAAAAAACTTAGCGATCGTGAGGTACTATTCTTTCGATGCAAAGTGTTTTGTATTATAATCAACACATACCCTTTAAACACTTTGCAGAATTGCATTTGTGGGCTTAAAGTCTGCACAGCATGTACAAATATTAATCTTACACTGTAAAAAAGAAGTGAGTGTGTCTGCATTCATGGACTTCCTGCAGTCTGTGTGGATTTTTTAATTGAAAAATAAAGCAGCGAAGTTTACGCAAACAAACTTTTTTTCTAGTTATGTAGGGCCGACATAGAATATTATGACATTAATTTATTGGAAATATTTAAATAATCAAAATATAACTGGAGAGATTAAGAGAACGACCAAAAAATAAAAAATACAACAAAGCAAAGCAAACAGCTAACAGCAAGGGAAAAAAAATTAACCAAATTATGAACAGAATATCAAATCCAGGAAGAAAAACGTAGCACCAAAAATTTTCAAAATTATTTAAGAGTTGCTAGCCTAGACCAGTGATAAAAGATTTCCCCTTTATTAAAAAAAATAAAGCAGTTAATCTCGACCGCTGGGATAAAGTAGGCCTACTCAACGCAAACAAACTTTTTTTTTTTTCTAGTTATGTAGGGCCTACACAGAATATTATGACATTAATTTATCGGAAATATATTGAAGGGCAAGATATAACTGGAAAGATTAAGACAGCGATTAAATTGCAACAAAGCAAAACAATAGCAATATTTAACCAAGCTATAAGTACTTAGCTTTTTTTTTTAAAAATGGCGCGAAGTGTCTTGGCAAGCATGGCTGATAACGGGTAACTTTAAAAATACGTCATGTCACGCTGAAAACCGAAAGTGTTAGAGGCCGAATTCAAAGTTTTTGCTGAATTGTTAGGTATACCAGGATTTGATTGGTTGCTGGGAGAGACCACAGTTTAAAAACAGACTTCGAGATTCCCGGAATTAAAAATAAAAAAAATTAGTTTAAAAAAAAAATCTGGGCTAGAAAATACAGGGTGGTCATAAAGTCTTTCCCTCATTTCAAAAATTAAAAAAAAAAAAAAAAGATTCTGTGAAGAGACACTTGGTTTTTTGGAAATTATTCCAGAACTAAAACAGTTATTTATGCTATATGTAGATTTCAACATTTGCGATTTTCAACACTAATATTCGAGGGATTGCAAGTTCTCTTGAGGCACGATAGGTTGATTTCTGAGGACTGCGTTGAAACGCCGTGCGCACTGCATCCACAGTTTCTTCACTCACACGAGGACTACCTGCTCTGGGCATTTCATCGACGCTGCCAATGTCCGTAAACTTTATATACCAAGCTTTGATGCTTTTAACATCTGGAGGATCTCGTAAAAATTTGAAATCAGGGAAAGACTTTATGACCACCCTGTATTTTATGATTAATTTTTTTTTTAAAACTTGGGTTGGAAAAAGTTTTTAGAATTAAAAAAAAAAAATTTCGATTTTTTTTTGGGGAGGTGGGTGGGGGGGGGGGGGGGGGGGGGGGGGGGGGGGGAAATCCGTACAACGAGTCTGTACGGCCGTACACTGCTAAAAGTATCAAAAATACGTACATTGTACGAAAAATTCGTACAGGTTGACAGGTATGCACATGGGGCATGAACTACACTGGGCAGCAACTACATGGGGCAGCAACTACACAGGGCAGCAACTACACAGGGCAGCAACCACATGGGGCACTACACTGGGCAGCAACTACATGGGGCAGCCATAATTGCTTCTAAGATATAACTTTATCTACACTACCTGTTTATAAACTCAGGAGGAAAGGTAGATGGCACCAGGTCTGGTTTTGGGTTCCCAATCCTTTTCCTGTAATGGGCTCGTAGTTTGTTGCTGAGGCTTTCAAACTTCAGATAAATTGGTGGGCCTGTCTCATCTCTCTCCATCTCAAGGCTTTCTGGGCTTGCATCAATGAGCAAATCTAATTCTTCCATGCTGTCAGCTGCTCAAGCTATTTCACCTGAAAAAGTTTAGAAGAAAATGTCACAGTTTCAGTGCATTTTTATCACTTGTTTATCTAAATCAGGGCTTTTTTTGTGCCATGGATCTCCTTAATTGTCTGATGAAGGCTATGAACCTCTTCTTATTAAACACGTACATAAACGTATAATTAAAAAATAGTACATTTTAAATGTCATGTTATGTACGCGGATCCCCTAGAATTGATTCCTGGAACACTTGCAGTATGTGGATCACAGGTTAAGAAGCCGTGATGAAAATACTATTTTGCTAGAGAACATAGTCTGAGCAATAAATACTTGTTTATACTGGTTAATTGTCTCTATATAAAAGACAAACAGTGCATCAAGACAACAGGATTTTAGGACAGTGGCAACACTGCTTCAATAATTTGAGCACAGCTACTCCAACAAGCAACTGTGCCTTACTAACAGACAGGGTGTATTTTTTATAGAATTTAAAAAAAAAATTAGAAAGGGGTAATGCATCTTACTAGCACAAAAGCCAAAGAAAATTGCTTATGTTGGGGCTACAAGGCATTGATTAAGGAAAGGAAAGAAGGTTAGAGCTAAATAAGAGATACAAGAAAATAAAATAAAAAGAAAACACACATACTATATCACCTGGCTGAAATATTCATCATGTGTTGATTTTTGCAAAGTTGTTTCCCCTTCATATTCTTATAACTTCCTAATAATAATAATAGCCTCCTTGGTCATAACCCCAAGATGCAGCAATAGTGAATGCAGTCAGTGACCCATAGCTGTACTGCTTGCATCAGGACCAGCGAACCAGAGCTGGTCAAGACCGCACTCCACCTCCACGTGGTGGTCCTGGAAACAGTCTGCAGCAGTGCAGTCTGGCTGAGCGAGTGCGGATCGCAATGGGAAGGCAAACCCGGTCCCTAAAAAATGCCGTGCTGAAGTCGGATGTGTCGACCGAAAGGTGCAGATAACACATCTTAGGCGTAAACAGACACAACGCAACCACCGTCCTTTTCAGGGCGAACGAAGAAGAAGAAGAAGAAGGTCATAACTGACTATGGAATGATGTCCTCCTGAGGTGATAGCCCTTAACTGCTGTTTTTACCTGGTCTTTTATGTTCTCTTCTGCTTGCTGTAATAGCTTCTTTTAATCTAATCTGATGTGGTGCCATAGAAAGCATCACCACTCTTATGGGAAGTGGTGGTTTTATTCTTTCCTCCATAGTATCAGGCTCCAAGATCCCATAAACAATTTGTAACTCAGTAGATGAGAGACCAACTACTCTGCAAGAATTGTTAACACCATCTGAATTAATTCCCCTGTAATTTAAAGTTGCACAAATATTTAAGACCTATTAACACCAGCTATATTAATTCCTTTGTAATTTAAGCTACAACAAACAAGATAATAAAGGAATCTGACATTTTTAAGAAAAGTGACCATTTACACTTATTGTTTGAAATCCATTGATAATACCCTGTTTTAGCTGTGTTCTATTAGTACTTTGCTTTGGTTATTTATTGTCATATCTTTTTTTTTGCTTGTTTACTTACTTACTTACTTACTTACTCTTTCCTCTTCTACCCTGGGGTGTAGAGGTTTGCCAGAGAGAGCACCATGCTATCCTATCAGATGTCTTTTTCCTGATCTGGTTCCAAATTATTTTTTCTAGTTATTTATTTTCATCTCTCATGTGTCCTCTACTTTTAGGTAGGTAGTATTATAGCAGATTCTGACGTAAGGAAGTGAAGTGTTAGAGGTTTCACTATACTAGGTACAGCTTTGTGAGGTGACCATTTCCCTTTTTTGCTGCTTTTGTCTTCCTTAACTCAAGAGCAGAGTTAGGTACCCATTTACAGCCTGGTAGACTGTAACATAACACTACCTGGTATTAAACCTGGAACTTTACTGTGAGAGGCAAGAGTTTAAACCACTCTCCCTATTGGACACTTTCCTATATTTATCATCCTTGTTTCCAGATTGTAACTTTACTGTGAGAGGCAAGAGTTTAAACCACTCTCCCTATTGGACACTTTCCTATATTTATCATCCTTGTTTCCAGATTGTAACTTTACTGTGAGAGGCAAGAGTTTAAACCACTCTCCCTATTGGACACTTTCCTATATTTATCATCCTTGTTTCCAGATTGTAACTTTACTGTGAGAGGCAAGAGTTTAAACCACTCTCCCTGTTGGACACTTTCCTATATTTATCATCCTTGTTTCCAGATTGTATATTTTGGCTGGAAAAGTCTTGTGCTTCTGGTGTATTGTTCATTTTTACAATGGACTCCTATACTATTTTTATTTGTTTGTTTTACTTTCCTGCATCTGTATTTCAGCAGCTCCTGTTATTACTTACACTTAAGAGAAGTAATACAATTAACATACCACAAACAAGAATAGAACTGGAGCCAGTTGTGGAGAAGTCGTAATGACAAAGAAGGAAAAACAAATCAGGATATAAAATAAATAAATGGCAGTTTCAGGGGAGAGGAGACACGTGACGTTCCTGGGGGATCTCTGATGAGACTTAGAAAGAACAGGACTTCTGTCCTCAGGCATGTCCTACAAGGTGACTAATACGAGGTTGTCCACAAGGCTGGCAACATCATCATGTCAAACACAAACTACAGAAACTACCACTGCAAGTTTGTGTGAATGCTTGGTGCAGGCTGCATTTGTTGTTCCATGCTCTATAAGGAGCAAATGGGTAGGTCACCAAGAGCTGACGCTCAGTGACAGTGGATCAAAGAAGAAGAAGAAGAAGGAGCAAATGGGAACAGGGTGATGATGTTGAATATGATGAATGTAATGATGAAGAGGAGGAGATAGACTGAAATGCTGTTTTCCTAAATAATTGCAGATGTCTATTAAAGTACCCAGACTCAACTACAACAATAATGGTAAATCATAAAAAGAAGCAGCAGGTATGTCCTACAAGGCGACTAATATGAAGTTGTGCATGGGGCAGGCAACCTCATCATGTAAAATAAATTGTCACAGAAACCAATGATGCAAGAACATATGCACTCTTGGTGCAGGCTTCCTGCAAAGGGACCAGTTGCAGTGGTGGCTCCATACTCCATTAGGAGCACATAGGAAACCGATGATAACTAAGCATTTGATAATGCTATTAGCTGCTATGGAAACGGCGGCCATTCTGGATTTTAATATAAATATATATAAGAATTATGATATTGGGATTCTCTGTTGTTCATACCTCATTAATTTTTAGGTAATTTCCTATTACTCATAGATTTTTGCTCCGCAGTGAATATGTGTAGTTATGTGTTCTTTCGTAGCAGTTAGGGTTGCGATTAGGATTAGTATTAGGATTAGGGTTTGGGTTAGTGTTAATCCTAACTCTGCTACGAAACTAGACATAACTACACATATTCACTGCGGAACAAAAACCTACGAGTAATAGGAAATTACCAATTTTTACATGTAGGCCTACTTCTTGCGTTTAAACGTATTGTTCCACACTACATGAAGACCCAATCACTTCTACATGGTTGTAACTATATAAAGACCCAAAAAGATCCATGACATAATATCATGAGCTGGTATCGGTAATTTAACATATTATTTTGAATTAGAGACACTGTTTATCCTAAGTATAACCCATCTGAGGTTGAACGGTATTGTTTTCTTCATAAAATAGACCCAGATACAGTTTGCTGTGCAATACTATCGTCGTCTAACCGTATCATCGTATCTCCCACTTACCTGCTTTCTTTTTCCAAAAACTTAATTGCACAGAAAAATATAAAATTAACTTAGGTCAATGTCTCCGTAGCTATCGGAGTAAATAGAAAGTTAACGAATTTCACATACTCCGCCTACCGTGAAATGTTACTATTATTAGAAAAGAAAACAACCACATGTTCTTGCAACTGTACATATTAATTCCATGATTGATTGTAAACAGGAAAAAACAACTTGAAAACACGTTCATTTAACGGTTACACGTATGTATGTTAGCTTTCTTGTACGTTCCAAATGCCGACATAATGAATGGAACTACAGGTGTAAGCAGATGCATTCCCCATAGCAACAGTAAACATTAACTCGTACAGATTGCTAGTTGTCGTTCGTTTATTCGCGAATTATAAAATGTCATTTTTTTTTTAAACTTAAATGTGATGACATTCCGTCAGGTTATATTTTCTTTACTTTAAATTCACATGTTCTTGGCCTGAATCAACCTAAACTACTAAACAATAACATTGCCATGCATTTGTTTATAGGTTTATAATAATACGGTACCTCAAAGAAAGTGAAACTTTTGGGATACGATCACCAATCAATACCTGTACGAGTTGTTATGTATGTACTCGTAACATTCCAACATGCTTTTTTGTGGTTTCCTATGGCCATTTTTGTTTGTTTGTTTGATTTTTTAATTTTGTATTTCAAATAAAATGGGTGTGGGGAGAAAAAAAAAGGAGCGTGGTCTCTTTCGCCTCACCATTGGTGCCTTTAAACGGTTTCTGGTACCATCTGATCAGCATCAACTTATCGTAACGATTTTATAGAAAAATGGACGAAACGTTAATTTGCAATTATCAGAAATAGCGAACAAAAGCGGCAACCAGAACAATCTGTCAGCTACTAAATAAAGAACACGAAACAGTGGTCTGTATGATTAAAAGAAATAAAGACAGCTGCTCTGGAAAAGGAAGAGAGGTGGATTCCTAATCAACAATCGTATTTGTACCTGTGCAAAACCACAATATATGATAAATGCTGTCTTTATTGCCATAGCCTGGCGTGATGCTTGTCAGACGTGAACAATAAATAAAATGCAGGAGCGGGAAAACATACTGTAAAATTATGTACCTGAGAAATCGGACTTCAAGAGCAAAGAGAGATAACACCATAAACAACTCATGAGTAGACACATTTATATGAAGTCAAGTATAGTATTTATCATATCCTGAATGTATAAAATTAAGTAAAGTAGGCCAATTTACCATATACTGGATGCATAAAGTGAAGTAATGTGTTACCAAATCCAGGATATTAAAGTGAAGTAAAGTGTTACCAAATCCAGGATATTAAAGTGAAGTAATGTATTTACCACATACCGGATGTAAAAAAAAACTCAAGTAAAGTATCATATCCTGGATGCATGAAGTCCAGACGCCACATATATTCAATTTTACATTAGGGGTCGTCCACATATGTGTCGTAGATTTTTGATAGGAGAATTAAGACTTGGGTTTGTCCCTTCTGAATAGATTAGAATAAGTGATAGTCACAGTGAGAAATAGGGAGCCGCGGTAGCATAGTGGTTAGTGCACTGGCTTCCTAGCACAGTGGTCTATGGTTCGATCCCCAGATGAGGCGGACAATTTTTAGGCCACAAACGGCTCCTGGGTCGACCCAGCCCCAAATGGGTACCAGAGCTACTCTGGGAAGGTTAAGGCGGCCGGCGTGATGCCGACCACATCACCCCTCGTGTGCCGACGGTCAAGATAATATGGGCCTAACACCATATTCCCAATATGCCTCAATGGGCGTGTAACGGGTTCCTTTACCTTTTTTTTTTACCTTACAGTGAGAAGTAGTAATAGTAATAGATTTCCACGAGTGAGATGGTAGAAATGTGATAGAGGCTGTCTCTGAAATCAAGAAAATCTTCTCTCTTTCCCCTATCTTCTACGACAGATTCAGATTGAGTCAGACAGTCTACACACGTATATGTGAAATATATATATTCACTCACATACATACACGCATAAGACGACAGTTAGACGTACAGACGTGGGAAAAACTATGACAATGATTATATGAATAGTTTGGGAAAACGAACTGACCGACACGCTGGACTAAATTTTATGAGTACGGTAGTTTATTTATCAAGACTAAACTTCTCTCACAACATATCAAATCACATCAAGCATATACAAAAAAAAAATCCTAAACAAAAATCAAGAAATGCTACAAGAATGATAGACCCGTTGGTATGATCCTTCCCTCGCTGGATAGCCCACAGTCCCGTTAGAAGAAAGTGATAACCATAAGAGTCACAGATACATATGATTTAGTCTAAAATTCTTCCTCTTTAAGGTATGAACAGACTGGATACTCTGATCTAGTATAAGGGAATATATAGATATATAGTTAGCAATACCTTGCATAAAGAAATGTTACAATTGTGAGTGAATCAACAAAGAACATCCCTCAGTCTACTTTCACTCGGTTCTTTCATCAGGGCCCTGTCGTGCATTTCTCACTTTCTTACTCTATAACTTGCCGTTGTTCACCGTCTGGCGCACGCTATGACACAATCTGTTTTATCGTTTGGTGAAGCGAATACCCAGCTCTGCAGATCTTGGTTCCATCCAATTTGTCCGGGGAGCGTTCTCTTCAGGCGATAAGTTTATTCAGATTTTAAGTTAGTGTCACTTTATCAGTTCAGGTAAGAATTAGTGTAAGCGGGTTCACTGGGTCAGAATCACGAGGTTTCCACTACTTAGGGAAAAAAGTAAGGTTTGTAACTTTCGATCAAAGGTAGCCTTCTTGGTCACACCACAAGTTGACAAAAATTGCGGGAAAAAACGTTACTGTTTGCAATAGTTTACTTGCCACCAGGCTGCACTGTTCTTAAGTTTTTTTTTCCTCAGGAAGAATCAAAATCAGGCGCAAGAGGCCCGTTATCTCATTTAACCGTTAAAGTACTCGTAAAGATTTTGCACCAAGCCACTCTAAGGTAAATGTTTTAGTTCTTCACAGATATCACTCATACGTACTTAGCGCTGGCAAAGTTTGGGTACCACAGTTTCACTATATATAAATGGAAAGAACACATATCAAATAATTATACATATTATAACTGATAATTTAAACTGCAAGCGTAGCTTGTCTTATCATTTCAATTTTCCCGTGAAATAAGTTATATATAAAAATCAATCATCATGAATTAGGAATACCTACGTGTTCCGTCACCACTCATGAAGCATCTAGCATTAATAAAGTTAGTTTAGAAAGTTTATTCTCGTCTGATTATTAGCAGTTAAATTAAATTCCTTTATTTGGCTACAATGAGTTTAAGCTAGAAATTGTAATATATTCTGCATTCCACTGAGACCACGTCCCTAGAAAATAATACAGACTTATGTATTTATTAACTCTCTGCACAAATCTAACTAGCAAAATGAAATAAGCGATTTAACACTTTAAACACTTCACAAAATACTAGATATTATATATGATATTTTACCTCCAAACAGAATTACAGTTTCACAACGACTAGGATAATTCACTAGATAGGTATTTAGAAGCTCGGCAAAATGTTGACGAGAAACTAATGACTTCGCTATACAAGCTTCATTCACTAGCACGAGTGATTCTGTCTACTGCAAGTTGGAGAATGAAAAGAAAGTTTCAAACTCTGGTTAATATCTATTACCAGACAAAGATGTGCGCTATTTCCGAAAACTACGCAATAGCCTCCCCTTTCCGTCTTAACACTTACGGTAACTCCAAGAGGCTGTCGTAAACTGCCACTTTGCGCCTCTGACACCTCTGTCTAAGAAACGGCCGTAGCGCTACGTGTCAGATGAAAATGTAGACAACTTGTCTGCAATGCAGGGGCAGTTTTCGCACCTACCGCCAAAATGACCATACTGAGCGAATGTGTGATGGCACCTTCTCCACCCTGAAACTGAGAATCTACCGAGGGAACTACGTGTCAGATGCAAAATACCAGACAAATGTCTGAATACTGCGCTGTGGAGGTGTCAGGATTCACGCCTCACCTCAGCGCTCACCGAGAAACTACGTTTTGACAGGTGAGAATGCAGGCGATATGTCGGCCCTATGTCTTGAGATAGCCAAATATTCACAGTTATTTCGTCAATCTGCAGCGATTGACCGAATGCATTCTCACGCCAAATCGTCTGGTCCAAGGGACTGACGCGTTACGTAAGAAGTTACTCGTTTAGTCAGCACTGATATGCGTTTCTAAATGAGAAACGAAACTGGCGAAAGTGAGAATGGGAAAAATTTATTTTTCGCAAACGAACGAATGTGAAAAATACAGAAAAAAAAAAATAAAGAGTGATAATAAATAGAGGATACTGGTGAAAGAAAAAGAAGAGGATATCGGCAATTTACGACCAATAAACTCTCTGTGACAATATGACGACACGCAGCGAGGAGATTGGGGGAGGGGGGTCAAAATTTGTGACGTGGTATGTCGATAGGGAAGGTGAGGTGTTTGGAAAAATGTGACGTCACACTTGCTTCTTTCGTAAATGATGTTTCCGCAATAGTTAACTTTTGTCCGCAATGGTTAACATTTGTCCGCAATAGTTAACTTTTATCAGCAATTGTTAACTTTTATCGGCAATAGTTAACAACTCCCACGTGGTCAACTTATTTTAATAGGGTAATCTCAGCTAAAATGTCGGATAGTTGTTATAACCTTCAACTGGTTTAAATCGTTTTTTAATTATGTTTTTTTTTAATGAACGTCTTAATAACGTCTTTTTTAAAAAAAGCAGACTAAATTAACTGCGCTGTGTAAATTTAGATTTAAAAAAAAAACAGTAACAGGTTATCACCATCGCGATAACAGTCTGATGAGAACATAGACAAAAACGTTTTGCAAGTTGAATCAACAAGTGGGTCTGAAAATATACAGGGATAAAACAAAGATAATGAGAATAAATGCAGGAAATAATAACAATATTGGACTTGAAGACACGTCACTACACGATGTAGAATCATACTCATACCTTGGCTGCAATATTCAGTTAAATGAACAAATAATTATATCAAAATAAGAATACTGAAGGTTATATGAGCTTTCACTGCATTGGGAAATATATGGAGATCAAAAGAAGTCAAGTCCAATAAAAAAAATCAGAATCAATTCAAATGTCGTGTCAGTCCTATTTTTTTGTTTATGGTTTCATTAATGGATGCTTGGGTGGAATAGAAGGATTGAAGTGATATGACAAGGTCGTCAACGTAGCCTGACGATAAGAACCAGACAACGTCAGTGGAGCAAGAGAGGAGAAAAACATGCAGGTATTAAATATGGCACACAATTAGGACACCTGTTAATAACATTACAGGGCAAACCTTATTCTGGGATTCTCATAATAAGGGAGATAAAGTGAGTACCAAAACATAAGAACAGAACTAGAGGCAAATACGACAAGAATTATGTAGAAAGAACTAGAACTGAGATCACAGGGCAGGAAGGCATGATATGAATGTATTAAAAATGTATGCTCCTTAGGAAACTGAAGATTTAAAAAAAAACAACGATGATGACTGACACATACTTTTGGGCAAAAATAATTATCTTTCTAGTGCGAGATCTGTTGTTCTGACGGGCGTCATACCATACTTCTATAGGATCTCAATAACATTATGTATCTGCCTTTCTTTCGTGCGCTTCATTATCCTATAAGGAGATCTTATGTTGATGAAGGCTTGTTGTTGTAACTGCTTTGACTGCTTCCTCATGAGGTGTCCACATAATAATTTACACTACTGTTTGTCTGTCCGTCTGTGTAACTCTTGTTACTTTCTTTACTTTTCTTTTCGCCCTCCTTCTACTGGGAAAATTCGTGGGATACTGAAGTTGTCGTTCTTGAACCAAGTATGTTGCATTGTCTGATGTGGTCCCGTCTTGTTGTACGATTGCTGCAATATTGTCTATCCATCTGCCGCTATGTCTTCTGTGTGCCCTAAAACCACATCGTCTGCTGTCAAATGTGTGTAGTGATAATTCATTGGGCTCTGTTTTCATAAGATTGCCAAACCACGTTATTATCTGTCTCTCTATATGTTTGATGCAGGTTGGAATTCTTACAATATTTCTAATGTAATCATTTCCCCTTGCTGTCTCTCCTGGTAACATTAAGGGTTCGCCTCAAGCATTCCATCTTGCAAGATTTGATGTTCCTCATCTTAACTATGCACATTGACCATATTTAACACTGATAACAAAAAGCCGTTGCTTAGTTTTCATAGTGATATTCGAACGTTTGAGTAGAGGTGACACTTGGTAAGTCACTGAACTGGTTATTTTTTTTTTTTTTACACTGTCTTTCAATTTTACTATCAAGTTTTCCATTTTCTGTGAAAACTCTTTCTAGTACTTAAACTGTGAAACCTGTTTAAGTTTAATTGGCATGCATGTTAAATGGGCCTGTAGTCTCCAGGTCTTCACAGTTTCTGCCTTTGATGTGTTGATCTTTGTGTACTGTCTTCCACATTTTGGATGAAAGTGCATTGGTATCGTTTTGATGCATTTTGTTCTCATTAGTTTCCTACTTTCATCGATTCTCCTTCTGTTTCTCAACTTCCTCTCCAGAGACTTAAAAGGTTTATTATGTTTATTTTAATTTCATTATGGTATCTTCTTGAATTTTAGAATGTTATTTCAGTTAACTGTTATTATCTTTCAACCTCCCAGCAAAGTTGGGTGAAAACATTTAGTGTCTTAGAAAGGTAGCTAACTACGTGTGACTTATCTCAGAAACATGGGTTATCTCCCTTGTATTGTTGAATTCATGGGTGCTGAGTCCTATTGTGAAGGTGAGGATTTGAAGTGCTTTTCCTGACAATTATCACTCTTCTGCTGCCAATGGAGCATAGGTCTTCAATTAATTCTTACCCAGTAATCCTGTTCTGTGCCGTCCGTATGTTTCCATGTATACTTTTCCTTTTATTTTTAGGTATGTCGTCAGTTCCCTTCTCAATGTGTTTTGTGTCTCCCTCTTTGTCTTTTACCTTGGGTATTCCAGAACAAAGACTGCCTTGTATTGCTAATAATTTTTTTACCCCTATGTTTTCTGTCAGACGCCAACGTCTTTTTCTCAGCTCTGATTTTTCTTCTTCTTCTTCCTCGTTCGCCTTCAAACTTTCACATTAATGACTCTATTAAAAGCAGTAGTTAACCTCTGATTAAACTGGTTGCTTGTCTGGGTTTGGGTCTTTCCCTCAGTTATACATTGGTGGTCTTGTGATACCATTTTCATTCTTTTATTTAGCCCAAGCACACATTTATTGTTATGTCTGTAACTGCTCGATTTTATTTCTTCGATGTTTCAGAGCCATAAAATAGGACTGCCTTGCCATGTTAGTTACTTACTTACTTACTTAGTCGTTCCCCTTCTACCGTGAGGTGTAGAGATTTGGAAGAGAGAGGGCCAGACTATCGACATGTTAGTATATATATATATATATAAGTGGTCCCCCAGCATTTTAAGCACCGCGGGCTCATATTACATTTATTAAGAAGCGACGTGAGATGGCTTCTAGATCAGCGTATCTCAAACTGTGATCCGTGGAGCCCTAGTGTTCCGAGAGCTATTGAAAGGTGCTCCGCAAAGAAAAAAATGTAGAAGAGGTTGCTAACAACTTTATTTTCAAACATTATTTTTAAAATGGAGAAGAAATCCATTTGCAATAGCAGCCAAGCCAGCATTCTTATCAGCTCATTATTATGAGAGTTTGATTTATTTGACTTCAGACCCAGGAATAAAACAAAGGTTTAGTGAACTTTCCCTAAATGATTTTACCCCCGCTGGCATTTGAAAACGTGGTGTCCCCAGGAGTAACGGTAAATTTTCCTTGTTTCCAGTGGTAACCCACGAGCATGCCTACTTAAAATCACTTTAATCGTGAACTGCACGAAAAAGGAACGCTACCTGGTTTTCTAAGGGAAGTTAACATTTGGTAAAAGGACACTTATTTTTATAACAAAGTCCAAATACTCTGAAATCCGAAAGGAGAAATGATTTTTATCGAAGTATGTCTTTAGAGAGCTCAATATTTCTAAAGTAGATGCTCATAGCTCCTGATTTTCCTACGGCTGAAGTAAATGATGAAGGTGATACCCTCATGTGTTTGATACTCTTGTGAACGATACTTTGTGCGAATGATACCTAGAAATGAAGTCTGTCCCAATTGTATCGGAGGAGTATACCCTAGGTCCGTGAACATTAAATAATAAACTAAAATTGGTATGAGGAAGGCACTCTTACGGAAGAAAGATGTCATACTCCCCCCTGGTCTCCTGGGTAGTAAGAACGGATGCTTAGCCTTCTCGGGTAAGGGCGAAAAAATAGGAGGACCCGTGTGGAAGTTGCCATGTTAACTCTTTGACTCCGCAATTATTTTCCACCCTGTGCCGTAATTTTAATTCGTGATAGACTAAAAACAACGCTCAGAGAGTTGTTTTGGCACGGGTGTCAAATCTGACCAACGCTCTGAGCGTTGTTCCGGAGTCAAAGTTTTAAAAATCCCATGGCAGCTGGAAATCGTAAAGAGTAGGCGTATCAGGCCTCTGCCCTGGCATAATGAAAACAAATTATAAACCTACCCACCATAAAAATATTTATAGAATGTGTCATTCCTATCTACACACATTGGGATTCTGGCCGGTGCTACAGTGTTCAGGCACTGTGCTGATATCCTCCTTGTGTGATCTAAGGGAGTAGATAGGAGCACTGATGCAGTGGTCCGTGTGCAATGAAGATACTCGTAGTTCTTAAAACCAAAACCAAACGGAAGAAAGAAAAAGTAACGCACTAGACAAACAGAACAGTGACAAACCAGAAGCTTTTGGGATCTACTTTAATAACACTGATTCCTCTAAAGATCTACCCAGAGCCGGATTAACGTAGTAGCACAAGTAGCATGTGCTACGGGCCCCGCGCTTTTAGGGGCCCCGCGCCAATAAATATGTACATCTTCTAATAAGAGCGTTGATGGGAAGGAGCGAAGCTCCTGACCGGGTTGGAAGGAAAGTCCACTGACCCCCCAGCCTCGCAATGACATGTCATTGGGCAAAAGAGCTGGAAAGCTCGAGTGCCGCTGGTTAGAGATAAGAAAAATAAATACGAGCGTTAAACCAATGATCTTGTGATTTATGCCATCTTTAGCGCCTTTTCATTTGGTGTCACGAAATTGTGAGAGAAAGAGCATAAGAGGGTGACTTAGTGTGACTCTTCATTATTTTAATCTTAACTGTTTGCGGACGGAAGCCATTTAAGTGGCGTTGAAAATTTGGTCACGTTTGGACGGAAGCCACTTTTTTGGCTCTAGGCGACTGACCCTCTAATTTTATTTCGTTCTTTGTGAAATGAATTTGCATTAACAATAAAAACTAGAATTTAGGAAACGGAAACTTCCTGTTTTAATTGAGGTATACGGCGTGCTCGCACTCTCTTTCGATCTTGATTAAAATTTCTTGATTTCTAAAGTTAGAAAACTCAAAAAATGAGCAGTAGACTCAGAGATATTAGACGTAATTATGCTTCTGGAAGTGCAAAACGTAAAGCGAAGGAAGAAACAGAAAGAAGAGATCAACTTGTGATATCAAAAACACGTAAGCTGACAGAATATTTTGATGTTCATGGTGGTGGTACTCTAACCGCTGAAGCTGGAAGTACAGGAACAACTAGTACTAGTGCAGGCTGTGCAGCAGAAAACATACAGCAAAACCCAGTATACACTGTGAAAGAATAAGTGAAACGAAGAAGTACTCTAATGATATTGGTGACTGGCCGAACAGTATAGATGATTGTGAGCGTGAATATTGCATATCCAAGGGAAGTGAAAAATGTCAACATGTTGATAGTGTCTTCTCTTCATCCGTGCGATTGTATGACACTGAAAAGAAAACTCGATACTGTCAGAAGTCTTATTTTACACATATTCATAAACTTACAAACAAGCAACATGCAAGAAAATGGTTATGCTATTCAGAAAGTACAGGGCGCCTATTCTGTTTCCCATGCAAGCTTATGAGTTCAGAATGTTCATAAAAGTTTACTGTGGAAGGGTTTAATGACTGGAAAAATGCAAGCAATCTATTGCGTTGACATGAAGAAAGCTCCTCACATAGACAAGCTTTAATTTCACTGTTGATGCGTAAAAACAAAGGTGAACGTGTTGATTCCCATCTTGTGAAACAAATGGACATTCAAGAAAAATATTGGCACAAACTTCTAGAGCGAATAATTGAAGTTGTGAAGTTTTTAGCAGAACGAAGCCTTTCATTTCGTGGCAGTGATGAAATTGTTGGGTACCCTTATAACGGGAATTACTTAGGGTTGTTAGAATTACTGGCCAAGTTTGACCCTTTTCTGGCAGAGCATATAAGTACTCATGCAAACAAAGGATTTGGACATACATCATATCTATCTAAAACAACGTGTGAGGAATTCATCAATCTGATTGGATCCAGCATACTGGATCACATTCTCTGTGAAGTGAAGAAATACAAGTATTATTCCGTTTCATTGGATTCTACACCAGATATATCTAATATGGACCAGCTGACTTTGACTCTGCGCTATGTTTTGCCATCTGGACCAGTTGAAAGATTTGTGACATTTTTGGATATGGAAAAAAAAAAAAAGTCTAAAAGTCTACTTAATTTTTTAAAGGCAAATGACATTGATATTAAAGACTTCTGTGGTCAAAGTTATGACAACGCCAGCAACATGAGTGGCAAGTTTATAGGATTACAAGCACGAATTAATTGATAATGATAATTACTATGCAAATTAAAAATGTATGTGTTCAAATATGTTTGTGTTGTTTTATTGTTTTTTTTTAAATATAGGGCCCCTTTCTTAACATATGCTACAGGCCCCGCACTAGCTTAATCCGGCCCTGGACCTACCATATATAAGTATATCCCCTGGACACCGCGATTTTAAATGCCGGCGGGAGAAGTCAAGTCCGAAATTCCTCTAGTTGAAAAGTGTGTGAGTGTGTGTGTTTTTTTAAACAAAACGTTACGTGAACGATACTTATAGTGAACGATACCTAGGAATACGCTTGTTAAATCTGTACCCTTAAGATCCATTTGTGAACGATACTTACAGTGAACGATACCTAGGAATACGTTTGTTAAATCTGTACCCTTAAGATCCATTTGTGAACGATACTTATAGTGAACGATACCTAGAAAGAAGTTTTTCAAAAGTGTACTTTCAAGGCATGAAACAAAAGTGCCAGGGATTAAGTAAAAATGCGCACGTTAGAAAGCATCTGTTTTGAAAATTTAATTTGTAGCCTCATTCTGAGAGGTAAATAAGTAAGAAGAGACAGTCCTCGGGCCATAGGAACCAAGTAGTCGTCACAGTGCTGAATTTTTGCGGGCAGGAAGCTAATGAGCAGACAAGCTGCACCTTTCAAATATTGAAGGAAAAAAGTTAAATACTGTATGGGGGACAAAGAACTGGGAACAATAATGATAACGTCGCCAAGGGCAGTAGTTCTCAACCTGACCAGTTATGGTCCGCGGCGCATTATCCGAAGGTCCGCTTCTGCGTTATCGATTTGGTATTATGTCCTTTGATTTTGTTCTTTGATTTTTTATCCCTACGTTTTTAGTGATCGTATATTATATGTGATACTTTTTTAACACTTTGACGGACACTGAAGATGGTGAAATCTCAAAAAAAAAAAAAAAAAAAAAAAATGCAATTTGAACTTTCAGACTTTGTGGAATTTACAACCTATAACTTTCAAAGCAGTAAATTAATATGAAACAAATATAAAGGTATGTTATCAGGCACTCGCAGGAAATAAAGAAGTAGAACACCAGACAACAGAAAAACAACAGACATGAGTGGCTTACCCAGGATTTGAACACTGGACCTTCCGTGTGACAACCCCGCCTAGCCATGCAAGTGAATCACACTATCCGCCCTGCCATCTACGCATCATCAAAAATGATGTTTCAATGGCAGGTCAACAATCTTGTCAATATAAGACAATCTTGCACCTCCCTATTTCTATAAATATAGGTTTAACTGCATACACACACACAGCTATGTGACAACAAGACACACAAACGGGAAAAAAACTATGGTAAATTGGGTATGGGTCTGACCAACACACAAAGGTAAGTTCTTTTGTTGTTTATTATCATTAAACTTTACAACATCGAATATCTAAAGAAAGATCAAATAAATTCACAATTCATACATAGAAAATTAACAGAAAACATGTGCCCTCCCCTCATTGAGAAGAAAAGAACCCAACAAGTTAATAACCCCAAAGGTTAAAGGTTAGCACTATGTTACAGCATAGACAGTAAAGAAAAGAACAAAGTTCATACTAAAGCTATCCACTAAAATAAACAAGATTTAAGCAGACTCAGAGGATATAGTTTCTGTAACTAAGAAGTTATTCACTCTCTCTGTCTGACATACAGTGGCCACTCAATCACGCTTACCTAATCTGGGTGATATATCCCGTGGAAATACGAGTATCCTGAATATAACTTCCAGTGTTTTTTATCTTCCAAATTTGGCCACAGTCCTTCCTCTATAACAAATAAGATTTCTATGAGGGGGACGCCAAATTTGGTGGTTGATTCCTGGATGGACAAATGTCACCTCGAATAGTTAATGTAGAAAAAAAACCCGCGATCTGTGTTCACAGTAAACAGTAAAAAGTACTTCCAGTCTTTTGAAACATCTGGTTGCTAAAACTCTTACAATTTATAAATGATGATGATGGTAAATCCTATCGGCTGGCTCTGTGGTGATTGCCGATTTTGAAACAGCGTAACTTGCTGGATAAATCGGATGATACGACTGTCAAAAGTCAGATAGTAATGATTATTTGTATTACGCCACAATGGGCTGATAAAATTGAATCAATATCTGGGTATGTGGAAGTCCAGTTAACTTTACTATTTAAAATGTTTATGTGTCTCTTTGGCAACTCCTGTTCATAACTGAACTTGGGGACGCGTAATGCCAAGAAGAGGACAACATTCATCAATCAGTAGATGAAGAAAAGGACCAAAATAGACCAAAATAGACCACAGGTCGCAGTTTGTTCAGGTCTGCGAGAATAGAGAAACATTATTTTAAAAATGCTATATATATACACGGAAGGGGATGATACAATCTCTCATCCTCTCCGTCAGTCCTGATTAACGTTAAGAGGCACACGGTGTCTTTAGCCTATCCTATCGCGCGTCGCTTAGCGGGTGCAGGTTTGGTTGAGGTATGCAGCCTTTCCCCTCCTGTTCCGGTCACCGATCAGCGCACAATGTCAATATTTATTTAATTATCACTACGCGCACTTAGCAAATACCATCTGTCATTAATGGCTATTAGATTGTCGGCGTCTGTTTGTTTTAGTCGTATGGTATTTAAAAAGCAGTCACTTATATAATTACACACATTGAAACATAACGTGAATTCTATGGTCCACTACCAGTTGCGCCTATCATATTAATTCAGTCAGCTAAACCGTATCTTCTGTGTGAGAAAGCGGGTGATGGAAATTACATTAACTGAACAACTGGCAAGAAATATCTACGCGTTATTTTATTTCACTAGTTTTAACGCTAGCAAATCAACGTGAATTATAATGGTAAAACTTAACACATTTTAACACTTAAGCACAAATTTCTATTACCAGAAAATCCGAATGAAATCCCCACGAAGGCTATTAACACACCTTCCACAATGGTTCTAGACGACGTGTTTAGACTATCCAAAATTCTGAGCGACAACTGATAACTGGTTTGAGAAGACGCAGTTTATGTACATTATGTTATCATGATCTCTAGAGAATGTTAATTTTCACACTCTAGCGCATAGCAGAAATCAGGAAACTACGTTTTTCCCGATAAAAGGTTTCCACGGTCGCTCTGTTTGGCGTTGCTAACCGGCAACAGAGACTTAAACCGAGTAAAGGGCTTCTAGTAGATTTGCCCGCTTCTGGGATCAAAGAGTTGTCTCCCCCCTGTATGTACGAACATCAAAGGATCCCTCGGGAAAATATTTTGCCCTATCGTCTCACTTCAAAGAGGTCCAGTGTTTTTCCACGTGCATCTGTCTGATATCTGATGATTGACAGATCAGCTCGCGTGAGAAACTCAGGTAAACAACGTGGTTCGCTCCCTGTTATGACTGGTAGGTCGCGGAAGTTGATAATATTTCCGTTTGTTTACGTCTCAGGGAAAAGAGGCGTGGATTAAAAATGAGTAAACGCAGGCAGAAAAATGTTTGACTTTCACTAGTAAATCTTAGAACACTAACGGGATTTCAGGGCTGTCAGATACTGTAGGCTATATTTCAATTATACTTCACACATACTATTACGACAAACTAAAAGAATGGTACATTTGCAAATTGTTCTAGATATTAGAAATAATATAAAGTGATTTGGAGACAAAAAAGCATGTAAGATTATTTAAACTTGTCAACTTACCATCGGATTTTAATTTTATACTGTAATGCCATTATCACGTGTAGCTCCCATGGGTCGCCAAAGACACGTAGAAAAAACCTATTGCTTCCTCAGGCATAACGTACTGTGACGTGGACTGGAAAAGAGCCTACAGTAATCTGACAGCTTATTGTAACCTTTTAGCTGCTCTCTGATTTGCTAGCTAAACATGCATTATACCAACTGTCTACTTTTGCAATATACCATTTTGTCCCCGCCCTCTTTTCTTTAAACACTAGCCAAAGCTATGTTTACAATCATCGTTGACCTGTCAGTCATAACAGGAAAGAAATCAGGCTTGATTTTACTCCTTTCCACTCACGCGAGCTTATTTGTTAATCAACAAATACTCGACCGACAGAAAGCACATGAGAAAGGCGGAACTGACCCTTTGAAGTTGTCCAGGGAAAGTATAGAAATCCCTAGTTTCTTTGATCTGGCAACACCAGCGTTCTACAGGTAAAATCGCTAGGAGAGCGAAAGTCTTTGATATCGGTCACCACTCCAGACGAGAACCGATGGAAAGACCGAGACTTAAGCCTTTGAATTTTTGGTCTCACGCAGTAATGCGAAATAATGCCATTAGAGATGGAAGAAATTTAATTATTATATATATATATATTCGATGTTGTAAAGTTTAATGATAATAAACAACAAAAGAACTTAACTTTGTGTGTTGGTCAGACCCATACCCAATTTACCATAGTTTTTTTCCCGTTTGTGTGTCTTGTTGTCACATAGCTGTGTGTGTGTATGCAGTTAAACCTATATTTATAGAAATAGGGAGGTGCAAGATTGTCTTATATTGACAAGATTGTTGACCTGCCATTGAAACATCATTTTTGATGATGCGTAGATGGCAGGGCGGATAGTGTGATTCACTTGCATGGCTAGGCGGGGTTGTCGCACGGAAGGTCCAGTGTTCAAATCCTGGGTAAGCCACTCATGTCTGTTGTTTTTTCTGTTGTCTGGTGTTCTACTTCTTTATTTCCTGCGAGTGCCTGATAACATACCTTTATATTTGTTTCATATTAATTTACTGCTTTGAAAGTTATAGGTTGTAAATTCCACAAAGTCTGAAATATATATATATATATCCAAATAGACGTTCTAGCCGAGCGGGAAACCGGACTGTTTTCCCCGCCCGCCCTCAACACTGCAAGAGTAGTCGCAACGAAATTATTCAGTTGTAGTTCCTGTATCTGGAATCACATACTCCTGTGCACCAATCGGAGGAACAATGCTAGTAGTTTTAGAACAGTGAAGACACCCCTTTATGACTTATATCGTCACCGGGATTTATCGTGGAAGTAAACGTATTCGGCGTTCACCTCATTAGTCTTTTTTAGGATGAACTGGGGCCAATTTGTATCCTCGACAGCTGGGATGATACATTAGTCAACAGAACCAGTTGGGATTATGTTCATGGAATAAATGTACCAAGGGATAACACAGACCCAAGGGAAGAAATACAAATTAGGTAAGAGTGTGAGAGGTGGCCACATGAATGAGAGAGCGTGTGTTAACTTTATTGTTGCTGTAAATTATCTATTAATCTTTGGTGGTTTGATTTGATTCTGTTTACTTTACTTGGTCTTTTATAGTACCAATATTGTTATTCTGTAAACCTAGTGCTAACCTTCAACCTTTTGATAAATATTTTCTTTGGGTTATTTTTCCTTTATACGGTGAAGGCGCACCATCCTTCTGTATTTTTCTCTATATGTAAATGCTTTTTTTGATATTCTTTGGGTAACTTGATGTTGTAAAACAGTTTAGTGACAATAAACAACAAGACAACTTAACCTTGTGTGTTGGTCAGACATTTATCCTTAGTTTTTCACGTTTTGTGCGTCATTGTTGTCATATATTGTTGTGTGTGTGTAGAGTAACCTGTTCTTTCATTAGATAAGGTAGGCCAAGACTGTCTTAGAACAAAGTACAGTTGTACGGATAGGCTGGATGAGAGAAACCAACTCACTCCAGAGACATATCTTTCCCTCAACCTGCCACCAGTGAAATCTATTTTCTATACATTCTCGTGCATCTGTCAGCCTCTACTCTTTACTTAGACTGGGCCCAATAAACCAATTAACCTACCGTAGGACACGTGCAAGGTGACTAATATGAAGTTGTCCAAGAGTCTGATAGCCTCAACATGTAAAACAAATTGCCACAGACACCAATGCAGCAAGAGTGTATGGGTGCTAGGTGCAGGCTGCCTCCTGTAAGGGGACCAGCTGCACTGGTCACTCCATGCTCCGTAGGCAGCGCAAAGAACACAGTTAATGATGATGCAATACTATTCTTGTAGTGATTCTTCTTCGTCTTCTTCAAGTACCATGGCTGGTGGTATAGGCGATCATGTCTGTCCACAACTTCCTGTCTCCAGTACTATTTATCAATCCTGTTGTTGTCTTCTTTCCATGCCACGATGTCAAAATGTCCAGTATCTGCTCTCTTTGTTTTCCTTTATATCGTTTTACTTCAATCTTATTTGTTGTTACAATATAAAATTATGCGGAAGTATCTCCAATAACTTAAAAAATGTGAAAGTCCAGTGGCCGCGTTATGCTAAACTATTCAAATATTCAATTGTTTATGTTACAGTGGAAGGAAAGGCTATACGCCTCAGATGAAAATTCCCACAATTCGTTGAGGTGATTGAAAACCTCAATCACCAGGTTCTCTGGTTAACCCCGCTGTCGTGTATAGTGATTTATAGGCCATTACCACCAACACAAATATACACAGTGTTATTGGACATCACAACCTTTCAATGTCACAGTAAATACTCTTAAAATATGTATCAACGACTGATGCAGCGTTTTCTTATCTTTAATGGTGAAGATTTCAGAACACATCTTTTGTTTGGCATATAACAACAATTTCATCTAAACAATACTTTGGTGTGTCCTTGGTCGTCTTTTTAGAAGCTGGAGTAAATTCTAAATTGTCGTTCGTTTATCGTTTATTATAGTTAGTCATGTCATCAAGTGCTGCTATCATCTGTTTCGGAATCCCTACTTGTAAATTCTCACATGGAAGTTCTATCACTGACGTTAATGTTCCTATCAAACTATTGCCTGCTTGAGAATCACTGATCTTAATTCTCAATAGAAGACTGTATTAAACGTAGTTGTTCCAGAAATGATTATGACACTACAACGGTTCTCATCTTATCAGATTGTAATAACAAGTTTCCGTCCACGTTAATAATTTGAGAACCCCTCTCTTAAAGTCTACACAATGATTTTTACGAGAATATTCCTTTGCTAAATGATCAGCATTAAATCACAGCGCAAGGCTGAGATTATTGGAAGCTCTTAGGAAGATCTCTTGATGAGTCGTAAGTTTGCTTTCATCTTATCTCGCATCGGTCCTACTTATTAGAACGTAAAGGTTTGTTACCTCGTTGTGTTGGAAATGCCTTACCGAAAATGTTGTAAGTAGTGCTGGAGGTTTCTGTTTCAGATGATGATTAACTACTTTAGTAATATATGTTAATCGCTCTAAAAATTCTTGGTGAGTTCTTTGTTACATCTACTAACTATTCTTAACTCCTGATTAGCACACCAAGTCTTTACTTCTGCAGTCCCCATCTACATTGTTGTCTCCGAGCTCTCTGAAGTGGACAGTGCAGACAGTAATATTTATACGCTTACATTTCGCATATGGCACCTGTTTTCCTTGCTGTTCTTTGGAAAAGTTTCAGGAATTCATGATCCTGTCATCACTGACGACAGAGCAAATGCATATCTTGACTCGTTTCACGTCCCAGTTAAGCAATCTAACTGTATTACTGCGAAGGTTCTCATGGACAGATGGTCACTGTTTATATTTACAATCACATTCCTTTTCCTGTAAATGTAATTAAACGTCACTCAAAATTTGTATTTTTTATTTTTATAACTATTTTAGAGTGCTTTCCAAAAGTTTGAGACCACCGTATAAGACTTCAAACAACTGTCACTCAAAGTTGCCAGGAGTATACAATGCACAGATGTGCAGAACCACGTGATCTGCATGTAATTCTACCAAACATCGAGAATAATGCTTATGTTTTGACTATTGCTTGTAGCACAGCGACCCCTGCTGACCTTAGGTTTTATCAAAAGTGAACTATGCTTTAACATACTGTATTATTGTGACGATACGGTTGTGCGATCTCAAGTCCACTCCGGCAGGATTGCATTACATTCCCGTGCGAGTGATATTTTCTTATTTTTCTCTCACCTGTCATTATTATGTGGCATATTTTATGCACTATTATTTACTCTCTATGCTGGATCAGTAGGGTAAAGTCTCTAACAATCCAAGCCCCTACGGAAGTATCTGCTATGGGACTGTCTTTATCTTGTTTACCACTCCTCAGACTTATTTACGTCCCGCCAGGTGAACTGCGGTATTATCGTAACAATACCCAGTCATTATCACCGGTCAGCGAGCGAGATTCTTATCATGAAATGACGGTCTGCTCAATCAACATCTATGGAAGCCAATATTGTCTGGCTGATAAAGCCGTCTGAGGTGGACAGATTACACAGGTGGTAGATGCGTTTATCGTTTCACGGGACCATCCTTGTGTGTGATTAGCACGATAATCTGTCTAGAGAGACAATATTGGCGATAGGTAGCATCTGGACATCAAATGAGTTCACAGATGGTGTTTATGAGTTGTGCACAAGATGCTAGCGGAAGTCTGACGCAACGATATGAAGAGGTCAAGCGTGGATATAAAATTTAATATTTTGAAACATGTGAGGGAATTTTTTTTATTTGAAACACCCCTACCCACGTAGTGCTGAACGAGATTCGATTGAATTGGTTGATTTTAGAGGCCGGAATATACAATGTGTCTCATTGGAGAATTGGAAGGAAACACAGCCGGAATTTGAACTGAGGATTGTGAGACATAATGTAGTGAAATCAAAGTCAGCACACATACTTCAGCGCAAACGTCACACTAGCGACTCCTAAAAGCCAGAAAGAAACAGGAGACATTGGATTTAGAAATTCCACAATTATTTGTAGCAGATCGAGTATTGGGCAACATGAATTTACAAGTAAACCCGCATTTTTAATAAAAAACTGGAAACTTAGGATTTGATCACAAGTCATGGAGGAATTAAACAAAAGTTTTCCCAGGCCAGAATTTCGCAGAACGCCCGCCGTCTGAGGAATAAACTCTAATTTCCTGACCTAAATGATTTCGAAGCATTTAGTACACAGCTGTGTCCAGTCTAAATCTGTGCAAGGAGATTGTGTATTCCCAACATTTTGGGGTAAGTGTAAACAATTTATTTACTAACGTAATTTTTACAGGTTTCTTGCTAAGTGGTTATATATGAGGCTGGCAACCTCAACATACGAAAACAGTATATGCATGAACCATTACTGCAAGAGCTGGTGATTGTTTCTGACTAGTCGTGCTGAAACCCGACAGCAGAGCTGACCTCAGGACTCCGGCTGGAGCAGTGATGAGTGATGACTACATGATATGTGCCTCAAGTGTAGCATATCATTTTGTGAGATTTATGTAACTTGTTAATATTAATTCAGGCACAAGTCATATTCTCACTGTCCAGTCACATTTTACCCGTTAATCCCCAGAGTAATAGTAGTGAATTTTAACCATCTTCTCGAAGTTACGTTAAGCGTGCTCGAGAATTAAATTTTTCTGAAAGTTTAACATTGGTGGGCGGACAACGGGAACATGAGCCTGTTAGAGTGCTCCAAACAAATGTACTTAGCAGAAGGCATTTGTTGTTCTATTTTTCTAAAGTTCGTGGTTACAAGCCATCAGTCTATTTGTGGTACTATCGCTGCTAGTGTGAGAGAAAAGTATCCACCCTAACCGCCTACAGTGGAAAAGAGTGTGGAGAAGGCTTTCGTCATTTCAGAATTAATTAACCACAGCTGCACGACTCAGCTGGAGTTCAGTTTCTTGTAAAATAAGCGAAAGCTACGGACTTTTTATAAATCCTTACCTACGTCTCCGTGACGAAAACTTTTATCTAAATTTCACCAATCTTTTCATATTTATTTTAACTGTTACAGACTAATTAATTATTAAAATTGTTACATGTTGTTTTAAAACTAAACAATCATAGTCGCTTCAGTTTTTTATATGTATGAAAGCAAACGTATGAGCAAGAATATTTAATATATATATAAATACCTAGACATATATTTACCTCTAAACAGAGCTATACCTTATAAGAGGGATTTTGTTGGATTACACAACTTGGGGCTTGAACGGGTTAATAAACCATTGCTTAAATCCTTCACAAAAGGTGACGGACCAGATATAATCCGTTAACAATTGTTAAGTGTGACACAGTTATGTAAATATATGACATGTATCCTCACGTTTTGCTCCCACCTGGCTCCCACCTTTGCTTTCTTATTAGTATGCACGTTTGGTTAAACGCAGAACCCCTGCACTTCGATATCTGTCTAACTCATAATTTAGCCACGCCTATTTTCGTTTCTCGCTTTCCTACAGGCACTAGGAATGTTTACAAACAGACCTATTAGCTAGTCCAGAGCCGTTAACTGAATTATCACGGGAACGATTGGGCAATCGTTGAAATAGTGAAAGATCAGAGAACGGGTCGTATATTTGTAGAATCAAGGGCGGTAAGTCAAAAGACGGACCTTTGACGGTTGCATTTCCTCAAGGGGAGATAACCACAGTTCGCGATCCCAGGGCCCGTAATTCGCTACAGTATAAGCCGAGATCAGAAGACGGTTTGCTCGTTGGCCCACGTCTCTGCACCGGCAAAGGCGTGAAATAAAGCTTCGATTCAGGAATCGACCGCAGATTTTCCCAAAATCTGTGCGAAGGCGCTATATCTCGCACGAGACAGCGAATTTCTACATATTTCATATATATACCTCATCCTTTAAAATCATTTATCTAGCAGCCTCAGAACTTTCGGAACATCTAGCTTCGAACCCTAGAACATTATTAAAGTGGATTTCGTAGTATTTCGATTGGAGATAGTTTCTTTTTCTGTGTTGCGGTAACTATATTTACTAGCACTTTAAGTGATTTAATTGTTAAAGTTCCTCATTTTATATTTCACTAGGATTTACTGTGTTAATTGGCAGGCAGATTAATATATATATATATATAAAATTCTTCCAGCTGTAACGTAAACTTGATTAATTGCTATTAACCAGTAAGAGATATTTTAATTGACTAGTAAATGCACTAGGCGATGTCGTACTCACGAAATTTATATTTATCTCTAATCCATTATGTGTAATTTTTGTAAATGACTAGAATTTATTTCACGGGTTAATAAGAACGATAAAATCAGCTTTACATTTGTGTTTTTTAATCAAATCTAATAACCGAGAGGATATTAAATTATACCGTTACGCGGGTTAGGATAGATACTGATACTGTGATTAAATATTATGTATTTTCTTCCTAAAATCCAGTACGGGTCACAAACCAAAACCTACCAGCGGCCTGAATCTGAGAGAACGGGTCTAAGTCCAACAGTACCAAAAACATTCTTATATAAATATCGGGTCTTCGAGGTTGACCTGTTTGGCCCTCTTGTTTCACCCAGGAAAAGAGAGAGAGAGAGAGAGAGAGAGAGAGAGAGAGAGAGTACTAACAAAAGACTATAAGAATAATTGTAACTGGACCTATAGCTATCCAGATTCTTTTTCTATTTTCATGTACACTCAGCCCGCTGTGGCAAAATTATCAAAAATTAATATTTCCCAACTACCGACCACTGTGTTGTGGCGAGGATTTCTATCCCGAGAGATTTACATACTGTACCTGATATTCTCTTTAAGTATTGGAATTACAAGCTACTGACACCGTGAGCACTAGATCTCATAATTATTTTCCTGTAAGCGCGACTGAAAGTGGCCACTGTTTGTCTGAAGCGAGAGAAAGAAGGAATGAATAATTCTTCTATTGTAAAATCATTGTACTCACTGTGTTGTGTCTTTCTTTTGTTTGCTAATACTGTTAATTTTCTGAATAGATTAATTAGGAACTCTGTTCTTTACAGTATAGTCAAATTCTATACTATAGCACAAATCTTTTAACCTTTTGAGGGTTATTTAACTTCTTCTTGTGGGATCTTGTCTCAACAGAGGGGATTGCACTTATGGGTTTATTTCTTTATGATTTCTGTAACCTATGATTTTGTATTTTTGATACTGAATGTTGTGAAGTTCTCCTTTATGATAAATAAACTTAACATAAAACTTAATTACCTGTGTTGGTCAGCTCGGTCCAATATCCCTACTTCATTACTATAGTTTCACGTTTGTGCGTCTAATTGTCGTCACGTATCTGGGTGTGTGTATGTGCGTGGTTAATAGTGTATATGTTAATATATATGGGAAGGTAAACTGTCTGATAAACAATTTTCAGTCGTAAGATAGGCTGGACTAGAGTATCTTCTAAATCCAGGGACAGACTCTACCTTTTCACCATTCACTCGTGAAATCTATTTCTTCACCTTATCTCTCACTGAGTTACCACCTTTTTTCCAGTTCTATTCAGACGGGACCTATCTATCTTAAATACCTATCCAAAATCTACGACATTCAGCCCAATGCAACATTGTTCGTGACTTCTGGAACTATCTTGTGAAATCTCCCTTAAGGTAGAAGTGTCATTAATCTTCTATCTACATCTCTGCCAAGAGTAATCTTGCGCTCATATCGATACGTTGGAAGCCAATATTAGATACTCTTGAGTTTTGGTCACTGTTGGACCACTACTGCAAAGCAGGGTAGGCAATCCGTGACAATTATATTAAACTATATATTATGTGAAGGCTATGCCGCAGGTGGAGCATGCGGTTATGTTGCATTGTTCGTTATTACACTATTATATGTTAATTTTAATATTATTCAGAACAGGGCGCGGTCACACACAAAAATCCAAGAACACAGAAACTGTTTAACATGTAAACTGTCAATAATTTAGGTAATCAATTCAAAAATAAAAATTTTGAACAAATACATATTTGAAGAAACACAGTATCTGTAGTTTATTTTAGGGTACATGACTTGGAGATAGATGCTGCAGACACATCTACGGCATTTCTCGGTTGGGATCCACACCTGTAACCATCCACTTCAATGGCCCAGGCCACCACGGTGCCACAGACATCTAGGTGACAGCTGTCAGATCCTGTTCCTCGAACGCAGTCGTGAAACATTCTAAATCCACATATCTAAATTAAAAAGTAAATGTAAAGCCTAACGAATTAATTCAATAAAAGGAAAGAAGAATGGTAAAAGACCAGTGCTGTCACAATGGCGTACAAAAATCCCCTCTTTCTACTTCGTCTGCATAATTGTAACGCTTTCACGTTTACTAGTAAAGCCTACAGCAGCATACACGCGTTTCTAAAAAAAAAAAAAAGAAACTGGTACTGTGTTTCTTAGAAAACCTTGAGATAGACACACTGCGTAATGACCTAGATTAATACTAGCATTAATGTCATTATTACACTGCGTAATGAAAAGACAGATGGACTTAGAGAGAGAGAGAGAGAGAGAGGGCTGAACGGAGGAACGCATGCAATACTACCACAGTCTCGCGATTAATAGTAACGCCAATCCCACGCGTAAGGCATGAAGCACTAACTTTTTTTCAAATAAACAGGGACAACAAACACTACCAATACACGATTAGGTTTTGAAAACATGTTTAATGCTTATTAGGAAACATGACATTCTACTGTTTTATGTCTGAAATCCTGACATTAGTCTGACAGAACAGTCGAAAAGGCAGGACAGGTGGCGGTTCTAAAACAATAAAAAAAAATAAAAATACACGACTATCCTAGAATACAAATTTTGAACGGAGCCACTTAGCCCCATTAAATTTATATATTTGGGTTCCTTAGGACTTGCTGACAAAGAATATGTTAAGTGTTACGCAAATAGTCTAGGAATTAACAAATTATAGCCAAAATAAAATAGTGAGGTTGTCTGACAGCACCAAATCATAATTGCTCAGTGGCATGTTTTAAAACCACTATTTTACGGGAAATAGGCCAACAAGTTAAATCCGATTTTATTGGCCAGAAGAATATGAAAGCCTAAACATGATTAGTCGATTGCAAATAATATTTTTGGTTGTTACGGGAAACGGTAGGAAGGGTACTTTTTTTCAAATACTTGTGTAAACATGGTCTTATTTGTTAGACCATTTGATATAGTCAATTAGGAGCGTCTGTTCAGTGCCACATTTTAAAAATAAACTTACTGAGAAGCAAGTGCGTTGAGATCCAGCTCATATTTTTCTTATGAAAGCCTGGGACAAAGGCAGATCGGAATTGTGCCATAACTCATTGCCAGTCAACGTATTTTGTTTATTATTTCCATGAATTGTGGGACCGTGGTACTAACATATTAAAGCAGCACCTGGTCTGAGTTTTGCTGAATCCAGAGGCTGGTAGCAGACTCCTTGGTCAATATATCGACCAGTGTGGTTTCTCAAGAACACGGTGAAGCAAGCGAGCAGTGGAGACTGTTTCCTGCCGCCCACACAGAAGTTAAGATTCCGTGGCCAGAGCAGCTCAATCTTGTGTATACCCCTCTAAAAGTGACTTTACCTAAAATCTAGAGGGACATTTATTTGTTTCAAATAAAAAGAAACTGTGAAACTTTCCAATATTAGTTCCACCAGAAACAAACATTTGAAGTCATGATGACAAACAACAACTTAGCTTGAAAAGCCAGTATTACCTCATAGTACTACAGCACAACTTACACACATATTGCAATAATAATATATGTCAATACAAAGATTCTATCTATAAATTGTGTACATATAACTTGTGATTACATTTGATTGTGATTTCTGGTTCACTTTGTAGTTGAATCAGGATATCTAATATTTGAAGGAATTAATACATATATTTTTAAACTTTAACACTTGACTCATTTAAGATAGTCTTATAGAGTGTTCTATGTATGTGAGTGTCACAGTGTTGTAAAGTATTGTGGATTAAATTAAATTGTTTATCTGTCTGTTGGTTGTTGTGAACATACACTTCATCATTATCATAACCCTAGACATTCAACGTAGTCATCACAATATTCCAGAATAGGTCTGACTGAGGTCTAAATGTGGTAGCAAGTAAGGTCATCTGTAATACACCACACTTATTAGATACAGATACCTTCACAGCTGATCTCAGTCAGTACACTAAGTCCCCTATAAATATTTATAACATCCCACTTTACCACATATATTGGGGTCTTGCTCCCGGGATATTGAACCTTCCCTTAGCATATATATTGGGAGTAACTCACTGCGGGAAATTATAAAAATTAAAAAGGTATTCTTGGGTGGAAAAATAAGGTTGAGCTCTCAGTGCCTGTGGTTGTCCTTAGATAATTATTTATAGATAAAATTGTTTGGTTAAATATTGTACACATTTGCCTGGTAGAAAATGGCGGACCTAGCAAAATTTCGATCTGCTGCTGTGCAGGCTGCGAAAGAGTTAGGAATGGACGGGCAAGTTATGATTGCTTATGTCACTACTGAATGTGACAAATATATTGAACGTGAAGAAAGAAAATTTGAAGCAGAAAGAAAATTAGAATCTGAAAGATTAGAAAAAGAGGCTGAAAGAAAGTTAGAGGCTGAAAAGGAAATTAAGAAGTTACAATTAGAGGCTGAGGCTAAGAGGTTGCAGATTGAGGCTGACAAAGAGGCTAAAGCATTGGAGGCAGATAGGGAGATTAAAAGGCTCCAATTAGAAGAACAAAAGGCAGAAAGAGAAGAAAAGAGATTAGCTGCAGAAAGGGAAACCGAAGAAAGGAGACAAGCTACAGAAAGAGAAGAAAAGAGATTAGCTGCAGAAAGAGAAGCAGAAGAAAGAAGACAGGCTGCAGAGAGGGAAGCAGAAGATAAGAGATTACAAAGGGAGCACGAGTTAAGATTAAGGGAGTTGGAATTTCAAGGCCATGCTCCTGAAAATGGTGCCAGTCCTTTTACCTCTGATGCCACTGCTAGTCAGGGAGCCTCAACCTTAGCTATGAATTTTCATTTAGATCATTTTGTTGAGAAAGAAGATGATATCGAGAGCTATCTAAATAGATATGAACTATTAGCTACCACGTATGGGTTAGAGAGAGAAAGGTGGAGCTTAAAGTTATCTCAAGGGCTTCGTGGTGCAGCTTATGAAGTTTTTGCCAAAATGAGCAGAGGTGATCAAGAAAATTATGACATGCTAAAGCAGGCTCTTTTGTTAAGATATGAAAAGAATGGTGAATTTTATAGAAAAAAATTTAGGAATGCTAAACTACTGTCAGGTGAAACCTATCACCAGTTCTCTGCACGGTTAGAGACATACTTGGAGAAATGGACTTCTCTGGGGAAAACCCAAGATCTTAAGGAAATGATCCTTATAGAACAATTAAGAGAGTCCATGGCTCCAGACCTGAGAAAGTTTCTCATGGAACAAGGTGCAGAGAGGCTGGGTGAGTTACTAAATGTCGCTGAAAGGTATCAAGCAGCTCAGGCAGAGGTATCAGGTAATAAAAAGAAACAGGTAGATAATTTTAAGGCACCACATAACTTTAATAAATTTGATCCTAGAGATCAGAACAAAGGTAAGCACCAGTTTGATAGGCCACGGTATGACAATAAAAATAAAACCCCACAATTCGATGAAAGGAAATATGATGAAAGAAAATCTTTTAACCAAAAAAGGAGGTGGTGTAAGAATTGTCGGATGGACAATCATGATACTGACCGTTGTAGAAGGAACCCTATAGTAATGGCCACCCTTCAGGTCAGGTCGACCTCAAGAAAGGAGGAGGATATTATGTTAAATACCACTCCAGAAGAGTTGAGGAAGGCACAGGCTGGGGATAAGACCCTCAAGCCTTGTTTTTAAAGAAGTTGTCCAATTGTCACACACCTCCAGGAAAAGGAGACTTCTATGTGAAGAACAAACTGATATACCGGAAGACTGGAACTAGATCCAAAGGTCAGGGACAGCTGGTACTTCCTAAAAGGTATAGGACAGACTTAATAAGGAGCTTACATGTGAAACAAGATGGGGACCATGAGAAAATAGGTACCATCATTCAAAAGGTAGCTCAGAATTATTATTGGCCCAAGGCAAGGTGGGACATTGAAAATTTTGTAGAGAGGTGTAGCATAGCACATGAGGGAACACCCACAAGTGGGAACATTGATCAGGACCTGGACACGCCACGGGGCAAACTTAGGCCTGACAATAGAAAGAAAAATAAAGGGGACCAAGTGAAATGGGAAGCCCCTTTTCACGGACAAGCTTCAATTAACTGTTTTACAATGGCCACTATGCGGCGAGTGCAAAAAGATGTCTTACCCCAGAATAAGCCGAAAATCCCTCAATCGGACTTATGTAAACTGGAGGAAGAAGATGTAGAGAGGAAATCTCTCATCAAGAATTCTAAGTGGGGAGAAAGCCCCAAGAGAAAAATTGGTAGCGGTCGTTTTGTGCATGATAATTCTGGGAAGAAAAATCATCACAACAGTGCTTCAAGTGCAAAGGACCTGAAGAGACCCAGAGGAAAATATTACATCATCATACCAATATGTGAATAAATAGACAAACTGGCTGGAAATGCTAGCCAGGACAGAGATTTGGACAGTGGGTGGAGAGAAGGAACTGCTTCTTCTACCCGGTAGTCAGAATAAGTTACAAATTGGATGGCAAGGTCCATATACATTTCTAGAGAAGGTGTCTAGAACAAATTATAAGATAGATAAGAAGGGGAAAGAAAAAATCTATCATGTGAATCTCCTGAAGAAATATTTGGAAAGAGAAAATCAGGAAGAGACACACTTGTTGACCTTGTCCATTGCCATGGAGATGAAAAAGAACCACTTTCATCATTTGAATATCCATTACATCCCTGTGAGACAGCGGCACAGGTGAAAATCAGTACACATTTAACGAAAAATCAGAAGGAGAGAGTGCAACAGGTTCTAGATGATCATACAGAGGTGTTAACGGACCGACCGGGGCATACAAACTTATTGGAATATGATATGAAACTGATAGACCCCACACCTGTCTGTATGAAAGCCTATTCGATTCCTTTTGCTAAGGAGAAAGCCTTGAAGGAAGAGATAGACTATTTGTTGAAGGAGGGAATCATTTCACACACAGTGAATCTTCATATAGTTCCAGTGTGGTACTCTTAAGGAAACCCTCTGGAGAACATAGACTCTGTATAGATTACAGGAGACTGAATGCTATCACAGAAGGTCAGGTGGATCCATTGCCGGATACAAATCAGTTGTTTGCCAGGCTAAATAAAGCTAAATATTTCTCAAAAGTGGATCTGAGTAAAGGATACTATCAGATTCCAGTAAAACCTGAGGTTAGACCATACCTAGCTTTTAGTACCTCAGAGGGACACTATGAGTTTACCAGATTGCCATTTGGATTGAAGAATGCGCCTAGTGTCTTCTCTAGAATGATGAGAAAATTGTTGGATCCTCTGAATAATCCATGCATCACAAATTTCATGGATGATATCCTTATAGCAACAGAAACATTTGAGGAACACATTGACTCTCTGAACATGCTGTTTAATCGATTTAGAGAAGCGAATTTAACAGCCCGACCAACCAAATGTTGCGTTGGATGTAAAGAATTAGAATTCTTGGGACACACAGTCCATCAGGGAAACATGACCCCTGACCCCAAGAATTTAGAGAAACTAAAGAAAGCCCCGAGACCACAAACCAAGAAAGACGTGAGATCCTTTGTCTCATTATGTGGTTTCTACCAAAAGTATATCAAAAACTTTAATTCCATATGTGCACCGTTAACTGATTTGACACGTAAAGGAAATCCAGATCGAATTACATGGACAGCACAATGTGAATTGGCTTACCAGGAATTGAAGGAAAAGCTCACAAGCAAACCTATTTTGAAATTACCTGACTTAAGTCAAGAATTCCATTGTGAGAACGGATGCCAGTAATATCGGGTTGGGCGCGACCCTGTTACAGAAAATCAGATGCACTGAATGGGGAATTAACCCCAGTGGCATATGCTAGTAGAAAGTTGAATAAAGCTGAAATCAAATTATTCAACTAGCGAAAAAGAATGTCTTGCAGTAATATGGGCGATCAAGAAATTCAATATTTATCTGTATGGGAAGGCATTCAAGTTGCAAACGGATCACAAACCCTTGTCGTTTCTAGCGCAGGCTAGGCATGAAAATTCAAGGTTACTCAGATGGTCCTTACTTTTGCAGCCATTCCAATTCAGCATAGAGTATATTTCTGGAAAAACCAACCTGGGAGCGGATTTTCTAAGCCGCCATCCGTGTCATGAAAATCACCGTAAGCCCCAGGAATAATAATAAAGTTCTCTATGTGTATATAGAATTATAGACTGACATATAACGTCTGTTTTAAGTGGGGAGAATTTGTCGTGAAACATTCTAAATCCACATATCTAAATTAAAAAGTAAATGTAAAGCCTAACGAATTAATTCAATAAAAAAGGAAAGAAGAAATGGTAAAAGACCAGTGCTGTCACAATGGCGTACAAAAATCCCCTCTTTCTACTTCGTCTGCATAATTGTAACGCTTTCACGTTTACTAGTAAAGCCTACTGCATCATACACGCGTTTCCTAAAAAATAATAAAACTGGTACTGTGTTTTCTTAGAAAACCTTGAGATAGACACACTGCGTAATGACCTAGATTAATACTAGCATTAATGTCATTATTACACTGCGTAATGAAAAGACAGATGGACTTTAGAGAGAGAGAGAGAGAGAGAGAGAGAGAGAAGAGGGGCTGAGGAACGCATGCAATACTACCACAGTCTCGCGATTATAATAGTAACGCCAATCCCACGCGTAAGGCATGAAGCACTAACTTTTTTTCAAATAAACAGGGACAAAAAAAACTACCAATACACGGTTAGGTTTTTTAAAAACAACATTGTTTAATGCTTATTAGGAAACATGACATTCTACTGTTTTATGTCTGAAATCCTGACATTAGTCTGACAGAAACAGTCGAAAAGGCAGGACAGGTGGCGGTTCTAAAACAATAAAAAAAAAAAAAAAATACACGACTATCCTAGAATACAAATTTTGAACGGAGCCACTTAGCCCCATTAAATTTATATATATTTATTGGGTTCCTTAGGACTTGCTGACAAAGAATATTGTTAAGTGTTACGCAAATAAGTCTAGGAATTAACAAATTATAGCCAAAATAAAAATAGTGAGGTTGTCTGACAGCACCAAATCATAATTGCTCAGTGGCATTTTTTGAAACCACTATTTTAACGGGAAATAGGCCAACAAGTTAAATCCGATTTTATTGGCCAGAAGAATATGAAAGCCTAAACATGATTAGTCGATTGCAAATAATATTTTTGGTTTGTTACGGGAAACGGTAGGAAAGGGTACTTTTTTTCAAATACTTTTGTAAACATGGTCTTATTGGTTAGACCATTTTGAATATAGTCAATTAGGAGCGTCTGTTCAGTGCCACATTTTAAAAAAAAAACTTACTTGAGAAGCAAGTGCGTTAATTTGAGATCCAGCTCATATTTTTCTTATTGAAAAGCCTGGGACAAAGGCAGATCGGAATTGTGCCATAACTCATTGCCAGTCAACGTATTTTGTTTATTATTTCCATGAAATTGTGGGGACCGTGGGTACTAACATATTAAAGCAGCACCTGGTCTGAGTTTTTATGCTGAATCCAGAGGCTGGTAGCAGACTCCTTGGTCAATATATCGACCAGTGTGGTTTTCTCAAGAACACGGTGAAGCAAGCGAGCAGTGGAGACTGTTTTCCTGCCGCCCACACAGAAGTTAAGATTTCCGTGGCCAGAAAAGCAAGCTCAATCTTGTGTATACCCCTCTAAAAGTGACTTTACCTAAAATCTAGAGGACATTTTATTTTTTTCAAATAAAAATAAACTGTGAAACTTTCCAATATTAGTTCCACCAGAAACAAACATTTGAAGTCATGATGACAAACAACAACTTATCATGAAAAGCCAGTATTACCTCATAGTACTACAGCACAACTTACACACATATTGCAATAATAATATATGTCAATACAAAGATTCTATCAATAAATTGTGTACATATAACTTGTGATTACATTTGATTGTGATTCCTGGTTCACTTTGTAGTTGAATCAGGATATCTAATATTTGAAGGAATTAATACATATATTTTTAAAAACTTTAACAACACTTGACTCATTTAAGATAGGCTTTATAGAGTGTTCTATGTGTGTGAGTGTCACAGTGTTGTAAAGTGTTGTGGAATAAATTAAATTGTTTATCTGTCTGTTGTTGTTGTGACTTACACTTCATCATTATCATAACCCTAGACATTCAACGTAGTCATCACAATATCCAGAATAGGTCTGACTGAGGTCTAAATGTGGTAGCAAGTAAGGTCATCTGTAATACACCACACTTATTAGATACAGATACCTTCACAGCTGATCTCAGTCAGTACACTAAGTCCCCTATAAATATTTATAACATCCCACTTTACCACAAACGCCAACAGTCGGCTCTGCTTTGAACAACGCCTCATCCATCTTATGGGCTGCCTTAAACCCCATGGTTTGAACATCCAGCATTCTTTTGTCTGAGGCGTCCTTTTCTATCTAGTCCTAATTGTATCATGATTGCGATCAGCCTAGAAATTTTTTTTTTTTTTTTAAATAATATTACTTTTTCTTCATCTTCTCTCTCCTTATTTATTCCTCTCCGTTTGTTTTTTATTAAAATTACCTTTTGCTCACTCAGTTTTTTTCCAGTCCTTGTTTTCATTATTGTTTATTTATTCCTTTGAATTTAGTATCCACTTCCGATTTTCCAGTACAGTGGCCAGGCATTTTTATATTTCCAACATGTGACACTTATTAGGGAGTGTTTTTCTCTTATTTTATAATAGTTTTTATGTTCTCCACTTAATTCTCACTTTCTTTCCCTTCTGTTTTTTTTTTGTTTGTTTGTCTGTCACTGACGAAGGCCTTGTGGCCGCAACGTAGGTTTTTTCTTGTCCTTTCTCCCAGTAAGAAGTATCACGATTTGTGTGTTTGTTTTTCTTTTTATTCCATAGCATATTTTAGAAGTGGTTACTAAATTACTGACAGTGTTACAATTTTTGTAGTTTTTTGACTTTATTTTCTTATTATTATTGAATATCAATATAATCATCAGGTGCCATCTTCATACTGAAGGGTCGGGGACTGCATTGAATCTACAACGTCTTCTGTCTTTTGTGGTCTGGATGTGCACTCGGTAGACTCTTTCCTGTCCATCTCTTGATGTTATCTTCCCATTTATAGTTTTGTCTTCTTCTTGCAAGTTTGCCTTCAACTCTGCCTTCTATTATGGTCCTCGGTAAGGTGTTATGTCTTTTTACATGGTCAAAATATTTTAGCTGTCTAATTTTGACTCCTTCATTAATTCTCTTTTCATTCTGTGGTGAACTTCTAAATACAATATCTAAATTAGATTATAACAGTATAGTGCATAAAAGTCAAAGATAAGATAGTACTAAAAATTTTTCGGCGAGAATCGTAGGTTGTCGCCTACGCCTTCAGCTTATTATTTGCTAACGCATAAGCCGAACAAAACGGTACCCTATTTTTCAAATTCGTCCTTGACATAAACGCCCCACTTTTCCTAGTTCTAAGAAATATTTGCCTAACTGCATTTGGGGAAAGGAGAGGCAAGGCTAGATAAAACACGCAAATCACGTCTCAAATTGGTTCTAACACTACAACCGACTTGCACGCTTTGCCCTAGGCGGGTTTCCCCAATACGATGAAAAAGTTAGAAATGTGGACACTACGGTCATGGAAACACGTTTAGCTCTTATTGCGAATGACATAAGCTCTCGTATTTAGCTTGAAACTAACATAGAAAAAAAGATAGAATTTTGTACCAAGCCACATAGCCCCATAAAAATCGTATATTCGTGTACCTAAAGACTTGCTGACAAAGAATATGTTGTTAGTTATCTAAATAGTCAATTAAATAATCAAATATTGATAAAACAATACATAGAGATCAGAGATACTGTCAGGTCAAGTCATATCTGCTTAGATCGGATCGCATATTTTTTTGGGAAAACAATTAGGTAAAAGCTAAGCTAAGATGGTACGAGGAAGGGGATTGGGTGGAATTTGAAGTGAGACAAAATATTATTGGCCGACCTCGTACTAAACATATATCACTCAAGTAACGTAGTAGAAAATTGAATTGTAATTTTGAATGACTTTGTTTACAAGTGAAATAAGGGTAATCATTGGCCAGAGTAGTTGATACTGGAGAAAAAAGCATTAGTTGGGGACGCCATTTCTAACAAAATTTTGACACGTAGCGATGAGCTCAGGCTTGGGCAGTGAAAACAATATTTCTCAAAAGCCTGGACAGAACGGCAGATCGAAAGTGTGCCAGTCATCGTTCACTGTGTATTTTCATTGAATAAATGTGGTAAGATTGACTTTATTAACATGTATTTGAAATAAAAAAATTGAATGTGAGAATAATAATATATGTCTGTAAGTGAGTGGGTCTGTAGCAACCATTAGGCAAAGCCTAGAGATTGATCCACCATGTGATAGACTGTCAGAGAGGTGTAAAACTACAAGAAAATATGTATGATTGTCATCAAGGAACATAACACCTATCCTATTATATGGAAAAGATGACAGCTGGAATTGCAGTGGCGTTGTAACTATTAGGGGAGAGGAATACTGGTGTACATTGTCACATCAAAAGATAATGGTGGCATAGGTATAGGTATAAAGCTATGACCCTTTTCGTTTGTTTGTAATGTACCTGTACTTAAATGTGGAATACTATATAGTATACTAGGTATATAAAGAAGGATGCATAACCTTCACATTTCAGGGTCCTGGGTACTGACGTTAATGTAGTACCAAACGCTTGAGAACTGCTCGAATTCAGGACTCTATCTGTATACTTCGAGCCCATGCTAGTGGCCATTGCCCATCAAAAGGTGGAAAAGATTGTCAAGCGAGCAGAAAACGTTCTACCTGTATTCTCCTGCCAAGATAAGTTCTTGTTCGGCACCTGGCAGCTCAACTAAAAGAACTTAACAGACTAGAAAGTGACATTAAAGAAAACTGTGCCTAGTATTAATATTTCCACAAGTGACAAACGAAAACAGACTTAACTTAAAGGGAGTGATTATAACCAACAACCTATGGTTTAATACCAGTATTACCTCAAAGTAGAAGAATATAACCACACACTTATATTATAATAATATTGTATGTATGGACAGAAGATCCACTGTGTTATTGGAATGTTGTAAATGATTCTTTTGATTTCACTTTTGATTGTCAGTCCTGGTTCAAAATAAATTAGAATCAGGATAATAAATTGTACACAAAATTTATTTACACAAATTTCAACCACTGTCTTAAATAAGATAGCCTTTTAAAGTGTCGTTGGTATGTTATTGTTGTAGTACTGTTGGTGGTTGTGGATAATAAACTATTTGTTTGTATGTTTGTTGGTTATTGCACATTACACTCCACATTCATAACCCTAGACACTACACGAAGTCATTTTAATAATAATAATATAGATTAATTTTAAATGAGATCAAATAGGTGGTAGCGGAAAAGTACTCTGGAAAGTTTAAAATACTATTTGTTAAATTCAGGGACCTTCATAGCTGATCTCATTTAATCCAATAATAATACATAACAACAATTCATAACATCAAAACCCACCACACATTCAAAGGTTTTCTAGGACCTATTTATTTGTTGTTTTATTTTACCAACAGACGTGCCCCATTCTTCTATATATCCACATCAAGACCCTCAGTCATTTCTTTTAATTGCTTGTCCATGTTTTTTACACCATACGGTAATGATGAAAATATATAGCATTTTGAAGATTCTCAGTTTTGAGTTTAATGAGTTATTATTGAAAATACTACCTCATAATCACCAAGAGAACCTGTTCTCTTCCTCGCAGTCCCTTTGCCTTCTGTAACTCAAGAGCAGAGTTATGTGTCTCATTTACAGATGGTTAAGCTGAAACATGACACTATCAAGTTTCAAACCCGGAACCCGGTAACGTTTGCATCTAGAGGCAATCGCTTCTTATCCGCCTGCAATAGGCAGGTTTGCAATGACCATGCAGGTTTAATATCTGATCAATTTCTTGTTCTTGTGTAGTGTGATGAAAGGACGAACCTCTTCCCGATCCTCGGTTTCACTCCGAACGATCAGAGACATATTGATACTGATTTTTATTTGTATACTTTTAAAAGTACCAATCTCTTCTCATTATCGGGTAAGGAGCAAGTTGAGTTTTGTATGGATCAAACATTTGTGACACTCCTTGCAGATAATGTTTATCCCAATTAAATCCAGCCTGCGAGAAGAAGCAACTAGATAAGATGAGCGCCGGCGTGTTTAGATTAAACCGCTTGATAAGTGACTCGTTTGTTAACAAGCTGGGCAAAAACAATAGTTTTTTGTTGCGTACTCATTACGAATTCAGATATCGAGATTACTGTCTGTGGTGACACATGTGGGCAGACAAGTGTGACATAATTGGACTTCCGGGCCGACTTATGACAACATTACTTTCTAATAAAGTAATAAGTCTATTGTAAAGCTTACTGTTACGTACATTTATTTACCTAAGGGGGTAGTCTTCGGTCCTGCCAAATGTACGCACCAGTCTTTATATATTTTATTATTTGTGCGTTCGATTGATTCACGCACTGACGTGCACAATGCAGTGTGAGTTGCTTTGGACGCACGGGTAACCTAGTTTGGGGATTGTGACGTCATGTTTTGAACGGGGCAGTGCGGACTTTGTTATGTCCGAGATATAGATTATTGGAATCTTCTGGCAGTTTTGTATAAGCCAGTATGTTATATTGATTCAATTGGTATTCTTGACGAAGCCAATGATGGAAGGATCATGTAAGTGTCGCCCCGGTTATATTTGTATATTTATTGCCGTAAACTAAAGTATCAGGCCGCTCCCAGTTGTAGTCTAGCGGGAAGTCATCTTAGCATGTAATTTCCTAGAATGGACAGACGGAGTCGGTGGTCATATTAGATTACCGTAGAGGAATAATACCTACGTGTAAACCAGTTTATTTATTCGTATGCTTCATATTTTATATGCCGTACATTCTTCTATGCCAAAGTCGTGGCATGGATGTAAAGAGAGGTTAGCCGATTCAGAACTCTAACCTGAATATATTGCTGTGGATGTTTATAGGACTTAATTCTTGAAGAATCACTAAGAAGCTGAGAGTATTATCAGCAACTTCAAAGTATGACATTTTGTACCTATAATCTGTAACTATGATCGTCTCGTTCCTTCGTATGTGCCATGTTGAATAAACTATATGTACAGTAAACCGACTTGTGTACTACCATCGAGTGAACAGTTTAAACACTACCTGTTGTAGTTCGTTTTCACAGAACAGTTTATTGACATTTTGTTTCATATTACCATTCGCGTTATGAAGACCAATCCAATTACCATAAACGGCTACAACAGTAATTGGTGCGCCAGCGTGGTCTGAAATTTATCATTTCAAAGGATCTTACTCAATCAAATTAATCGTTTGAAAATAGAATGTGTACTTTCAAGGCGACATCATCGTCAAGTTGGAACTTGTTGTCAAAATGAATCTTAATCAACTGACCGTTACGAGATTCTCAAGGTCATCTATCAACCTTCACTTCGGGTTGTACAGGGACTGACTGCCTTCGTTATCATTTCGTGCGAGCTGATGCTGTATTCGCAGATCGAATTATTTTAGCTTCAAACGTACATCCACGGAGACGAGGCACATTGTTTTTTCCCGGCACACGCGAGCTAAGTATAACTTGTATCCGTTATACATTTTATTATTATTAGCTGTGCCTTAATTGTTTATGTCCACCTTTATTTTCCGTGTTATGTGTTATATGTTGTGTATTCTTTGTGGGAGGTAGGGAGGTTGATCTGACGAACGAGATCCATCTCGAAGCCAATTCGGGCTCTTCGTCAGACGTTCTGTAGGGCTCAACTTGTAAGTTTCAATTGAGCGATAGTTCCGGTACAAGGCTAGAAACCTTGCCGAAGTTCCGATCGCTAGTTGCTTCTTATAATAGTATCTGTTTTAGCTGTTTCGTCACGTTTACTTGTTGTTGTTTTCGCAGTTATTTTTATTCGTAATTTAGTTTTTTATGATGAATTTTTGTTTGTATTTTGCGTCCATCTCACCTTTCCTGTCGTTCAGTTTTTTACAAAACCTATGTTTTTACACTGTGTTGTCTATTGTCTTGTTGATTATTTGATCGCAGTTATCATCGTAACTCTTTACGACATTCTATTTTTAGTTTCACATTTTTATTTTTTTTGGATTTCTGCGACTGTTATCTATCGTCTTTGATTATCGTGTCTTGTCGGTATTGTTTCTATTGTTTGTCACGTTGTTCATTTCATGACATTTGATTACATAAATTTATTGATTAATAACATATTTAATAATTATATGATAACATTATACCGTTCTAAGGACAGGAACGAAGAACACTTGTTATAGTAACAAGGTTAATTAATTTATATTGATTAATTATCATTTTTATAAATCAAGAGTATTGTGACTACTTATAAAGCATAATGTATTCACTAGATTATTTCATTAAGCAAGCAAAAGCTCTTCAGATGGCTCCTGATGAAGCAAAAACATTTGCACTTGCAGAATATAGGAAAGCTCAAGAAATAGAAGCCGAACAGAGAAAGTTAGAAACTTTAAGACTAGAAAAACTTCAATTTGAGGCAGATCAAAAACGGATTGAATCTGAGGAAAATGAGAAAAAAATGAGATTAACTGCTGAGGAGGATGAAAAGAAGAGGAAATTTATAGCTGAGGAAGAGGAGAAAAAAAATGAGATTAGCCGCTGAATTAGAAGAGAAACGATTTCAGCGAGAAGCAGAACAGAAGCAAAAGGAGTCTGAAGAAAGACTTAAAAAAGAAATGGAAGAAAGAAGATTAATAGCTGAAAAAGAAATGGAAACTAAACAAAAAGAAATGGAAGAGAGGAGATTAATAGCTGAACAAAATGTAAAACGACTTCAGCTTGAGATGGAAGAGAATGAAAAAAAAAACGACAGCATGAACTGAAATTAGCAGAGTCAGAATATGAGAGAATTAGGTTTACTCAGGAAGCTAATTCTCAGAGAACTTTTGAAAGCCAAACTCCATCCAGACATGATTATTTTAAGGAAATTCACCTTAAATTACCAAAATTTAATCCCCCGTCTGATGACGTAATATTCTTCCTAGATAGGTTTGAGGCCACTTGTGGGTCTTATAACGTGGATAAAGCGCTATACTGTACATATTTATCCAGATTACTTACAGGGGATGCATTAGCAGTTTATCATACCACCAGCATTGGTGAGAAAAATGACTATAATGCTCTTAGAGCAGCACTTCTGCAAAAATTCCAAATGACAGAAGACGAATATCGTTTAAGATTTCATACATTACTACCTCAATCTGCAGAAATTTTAGTGATTTTCTGTCACAAATACGACTAACACTAGAAAGATGGATTGAATTATCCAAAATTGAAAAGTCATATGAAGGTCTCTTCGATTTACTGATGCGCGATAAGGTACTTTCGTCTGTAAATCCTACATTTCTCGCATTTTTACACGAACGGAAACCTTTATCTATGAAAGGCTTAGAAGAACATGCAAAAAATTTTTGCACTGCTCACCCAAACATGGATCTAAGTAACGCACAGATTAAGAATGAATTGCCTGTTGCTTTTGCAGCACAACAAAACAATTTTTCACGCAATCGTTCTTTTAGTGCTGATAGGTATGTCAATAAGGGAAATAATTACAATTTTAACAATGATAACTTTTACAAAGGGAAGCAATTTCAACAATCTGCTCCATTTAATGTTTCTTGGAACCAAACTCACAGATCGCAAGATTTTGGTAACAATAATTTTAAAAAATAATCAAGGACATTATAATAAACAAAACTGGAGATCAAAATCTCAGGGTCCGCAAAACAGACAAGGTTCTTGGAATAAAAATTTTAAAGAACAGCATAACTTTAATTATACAAATTATCGGACTCATCCAAATTTTAACTTTAGTAGAAAAGACAATTATGGCAATTTTAATGCAAATAATCAAAATCGATCGCGTCGCAGAGAAAGATCGTCGAGTAATACGGTTGTACATTCTAATGTCTCTTTAATTGATACACAGGCTAACATTGAACAGGGTAAAGTAGCTGAAACTCACAATGCTATGTCTTGTTCTCTTGATTGTACCCAGGTGAAAGACTGTCCAGAATGCTCGACTCTTTTCCAGCCTAAGGCGATCACGACGCTGCGTTGCGGACATACCTTGCCTAGTCTACCTGCAGTCTGTACGGCCACTGCTGCGTCAGTACACCAGGGACAGGGCTCTCTTAAGTTTAACAAGGGATTTGTTAACAATATTTCATGCTCTCTCCTATTTGACTCAGGTTGTAGCACTGTGGGCGTCCGGACTTCGCTGATCAACCCAAGTTGTGCCACGGGCAGGGTTGTCAAGTGTGTGACTTTTGGTGGCACCGTCGAAACATTTCCCACTGCTATTATTGATCTTAATACACCATTTTTTTCAGGAAAGATCCAAGCATGTCTCCTTCCGAATCCAATTTGTGATTTAATACTTGGTCGCATACATGGTATTAAAGAGTGTTCACCTCAGCAAATAGCTGAATGGGAAGAGCGACATATTCAAACTGCAAATGCAGTAGTGACTAGAGCGCAAGCTACTAATATGTCGCATGATACACCTATTGAACCTACAGTTCATACCACTTGTGATGATGATGCTCCTATTTCACGGGAGTTGTTTGCTACATTGCAAAAGAATGATGATTCATTAAAAAAATTTTTCAGTATGTTAACAAAAAGAATACAAGCAACAAACTTGCAAAATCTAGACATGACTTTATACTTAAAAATGGGATTTTGGTGAGAGTAATACGGGAAAAGGATTCATCCTTATGTTATCAGATCTTAGTCCCATCCTCTATGAGATCTCGTATATTACGACATGCGCATGACTCGCAATGTGCGGGCCATATGGGTTTTTCGCGTACCAAATCCAGAGTGCTTTCGGCATTCTACTGGCCAGGCGTCCATAGGGACATCACTCTCTATTGTCGGTCCTGTTTTGATATGTCAGGAAGTTAAGGTACGGGGTCCATTTCATGCGGCTCCTATTCAAGCTGCGGACATCCCGATTAGACCATTTGATAAAATGGCCATTGACATTATTGGTCCGATGCTTCCATCTGCTAGAGGGCATACGCATATCCTTACGTGCATTGATATGTGCACTCGTTGGCCTGAGGCCATCCCTCTCAAGAACACTTCATCTGCCAGTGTAGCAGAGGCATTGATGTTAATCTTTTCACGCATTGGTTTTCCACGGAAAATCTTGTCGGATCATGGGGTTCAGTTCATTTCTGAATCCATGTCTCAAGTTATGAAGACATTAGGTATAGACAGATCTCTTAGTTCTATTTATCATCCGATGTCAAATGGGTTAATTGAGCGTCTCAATAGGACACTCAAGCAGTTGTTGGGTAAGATGACTCAAGACCATCCCCAAGACTGGGATCGGGTCCTACCCGCTTGTCTCTTTGCGTATCGCGAAGTACAAAATCAAGCACGGGGTTTTCTCCATTCCAGCTTGTTTTTGGCATGCAACCACGCGGTCCTATGTCGTTAATCCACGACTTATTGGTTGACGAGAATATTGAAGAGGAAACTCAATCCTCTTATGAGTATGTGATCTCTCTGAGAAAGAGAATCATAGATGCTTGTAGACTAGCTACTGCATCATCTGAACAAGCCAAAGAAAAAGCTCGTCTATTTGCAAACAAGTATAGACGTCTTCGCCAGCTCATACCTGGTGATGAAGCTTTTGTCTTACTACCTGCGCATAACAATCGTCTTTTAATTACCTGGAGAGGTCCTTTCAGGATCATCTCAAGAATATCCGATGTCGACTACATCGTTGATGTTAATGGTAAACATAAAACCTTCCACATTAACATGTTGAAGGAGTATTACTCACGTCCTGATTATCTACAGTCAGTGTTTCAGGCAACTGACGATCCTACACCTCCTATTCAACACTATTCTAGTTTGTCAGTCATCCAAGAAGAAGAATCTTCTTTCGATGATGTACAACTACCAATACCAGTTGTACCACTCCATTCCACTGAGAAATGGAATGATGTTACAATCTCATCTACTCTTTCGGCTGATCAACGTCAGCAAGTCTCTAATATTCTACACTCGTATGAGGATGTCCTCACTGACATCCCAGGTCATACGTCAGTCATCCAACATGACATTATTCTGACTGACGATACGCCTATTCGAGTTCGCCCATATCCTATTCCTTTACACTTTCGTGATAAGGTTGATAAGGAATTGGATGAGATGCTCCAATTAAATATAATTGAACCATCTTCATCACCATATTCTTCTTCCATGGTAATCATTAGGAAGAAAGACAACAATATACGTCTTTGCGTAGATTACAGGAAATTAAACAAAGTTACAAAATTCGATGCGGAACCATTACCTCTTTTAGATGACTTATTGGAGAGATTATCTCATGCTACATTCTTTTCGAAATTTGACCTTTCAAAGGGATATTGGCAAGTGCCACTCACTCCTAAAGCAAAGCCATTCACCGCTTTCTCGACACCACGGGGTCTTTTTCAATGGAATTTTATGCCATTCGGGTTAATGAATGCGCCAGCTACCTTTGTACGCATGATGCGCCGCATATTGTCTCATCGTCCCGATGTCATTACTTATATAGATGACATCTGTCTTTTCAGTGACTCTTGGGATGAACATATTCAGGGTTTAAAATCTTTACTTTCTACCTTACGGGATTATAACTTAACAGCGAAACCTTCAAAGGCTTTTGTCGGTTTTCATGACATCTCATTTCTGGGTCACCGCATAGGTCATGGTTTCATGTATACAGAAGACAGTAACGTCTCTAAAATGTTAAACATCTCAGCACCTAAGACAAAAAAAAACAAGTTAGGTCGCTTTAGGACTAATACAGTTCTATTCAAAATTCATCCCTCATTTGTCTACTATAACTGCACCTTTTTCTTCTCTACTGAAGAAAGGCACATCTAATGTAATAAAGTGGTCGCAGGATCACCAAACGGCGTTAGACTATATAAAACAATTTTTTTCAAATGCACCTTTTTTGAGGTTGCCTGACAAAAAATCTCACCTTCATGTGATGCAAGTTCTTACGCTATTGCTGCAGTTTTTGATGCATGAATATAACGGCACCTTATTTCCGGTTATGTACTGTAGTGGTGTTTGATGTATTGTATGATGGTGATATTACTAAATGTAATTGTATGAGGCCAGCTGTGAAGGCTCCTGAGATAAAATGTAGTTGTGAATTGTCAGAAGGCCTTTCTTGCTACCACTACGACCTCACTCTTAATTTTTTTTTAATGAATGTGGCTACGTAAAGTGTCTAGGGTTATGATATGTAGTGTGGTGTAATAGGTTATAGATATACCCACAGATATTTAACAAGACTAATAATATTAATAAATGTTAAAATACACTGAACTAACTCACGTGTGTTAAATTTTTTGATAGAATTATATTACATTTATTTTGTTCTGGATCAATTTTTTAGGTTGACCAGAACTTAAAAGGATTTAGAGATTATGAAAGAAATGCATGGAATATTATATCATAAATGCAATAGTGTACATATATATGTACTATACTAGTTAGTTTTATTAAAATGTTCTAGTAGTCATCTACTTGGGAGGATATTTACTGTTTGTGCTTTTGGGGTGGCCTCATCACACCTGTCTATATTGACTACACAGTGTCCAGAAAATGGTGGGAATTTCTATGAGGGTATTAGTAACTAAACTGGGTTGGTGAATGTCCAGCAGACCAGAGGCTCACTCATCTTGTAGTTGTAGCTCTGGTGCTGAAATCAGGTGGTCCCACCTCTCCGTGCTGGCGGGCAATCATGGTGGTCTCTGTCACAAGTACTGCACAGATACACTCGAGTAAAGTCACCAACTGAATAGACACTGCTTGGTTGACAACAGAAACTCACAGCTCTGCAATCAAAGTATGGGCCATGTGTCAAAATCTATTCTCTACCCACGTCTGGACACAACACTGACACAACAACCACATCATACAGACAGGTCAGATCTCTCTGACCAAACAGCACATTTCCATGGTGGTTTTACATCAGATAGATCCTCCCAGACTATAGATTCTGAAAAATATTTATTAGTTTTCTGCCCTAAAAGAGGATAGGTATATGTTTCATTATTCTCAACACTTGATCTGTCTTGCCTAACCCTTGCTGGAGTTTATGTACATTGTTGGTCCCTAGACCCTGACTAGGGCGGGGGGTCTAGAGCAAATCCCTACTTGTTTGTAAGGCTAGATTTCGATATGGCAGTATCAAATCACTCGAACATGAAACAATATTCAAAATATATAAGGAAATAATTTCAATCTTACCAGATTATGAATAATTAACACAGAATTGCTAGCAAAACTCAGCTGAGCTGCTGGCTATAGTATGGCGTCCCTAAACTTCTTACACTTTCTTTCATATGGAAATCACCACACTTTAAAATCTGTGTCTATCACTGAACAACTATTGAAGAATGGCCCCACTTTCGCGTCTGAGCGCTAATGATATGATTGTCTGTGGCCAATCACTGCCTAGGTTTTTTTGAATTTCAAATTTCCTACACTAAAGTCATTTCAGTCATGCTTCAGTCAAGTATGGATGTTTATCTGTTAGTCTGTCCGTCTCTACTTGTGTTTCTACAAAATGTACTTGATTTTTGAACCAACCTTTCTCTCCCCTCCAAAATTTTTTCGTTAAAAGTTATATTTAGACACAGCTACCACAATAGCCCCTCTCCTGCATACCAAGTATATGTGAACACCTGCGTCTCGAGGTCGTGTTTTTTTGTGCAATTAGCGTCACTTTTAGATTCAATACAGTCTGTCGATGATGTGAACAACACTGACTTTTGTCATTATCTTCAATATTATCTATCCGTCTGTAAAATTAAGAACATATTAGTTCACTGCTCAGAATGGGCCATCCGGCCAGCTAATTTTTATATTCCTAACATTAATATTAAGAAAAAAGTACTTTTTAAATTTTGTAATATTCCAAACATCTGCGTTTTAGCCGCTGAATTCAAATCAAGGGCTTGGTATTGCAAAAGCGTCCAATAAATGACTGTGGCGTAACATATCTATGGTCCCTTCTGTCGAGTTGCTTACTTTTTATGTCAACTTGGGAAACGTGACTTTTCTCCGTTTCCCCCCCAATTGCGTCTCCTTAGCCTTTCCAGTCTCACGCAATCTTTCCAGTCATATTTTTTTCCTTTTTGATCCGCCGTTCCCCTCCTGTCTAGCAAGTCAATTTTTATGGAGGGTGATGACCCGCGGGCTAGGCGATCATGTACTATTCGCAGCCTACGCATTATGTTTTTATCGTTAAATGTTGTCTTTGGAGGTATTTTACCGTTGTATCTCTGTCAATTTCACTACACATCTCCCCACTTGAAAACATGCCTATGGCAAGTTCCAAAACCAGCGATACACATAGGTAAAATTACTCCTCACGTCTGCCACTAATCTAATTTTGATCACAGGGGTGCCGACTGAGGAAATCTGCACCGACATTCAATTTGCCTGGGATATATTGGATACTAAACTGATAAGGTTGAAGCAATAAAGACCACCTCAGCAATCTTGCGTTTTCATGCTTAGCCTGAGACAAGAACACGAGAGGCTGATGGTCCGTCTCCACCACAAAAGTCCTACCATACAGATAGATTTGAAACTTCTTTATTGCCCAGATTAATGCCAAACATTCTTTTTCGCTTGTGGAGTATCCTTGTTCCGCCTTATTCAATTTGCGGCTTGCATAAGCGACTGGTTTCAGTTCCCCATCAGGTGAAGATGATCTTTGCAACAAAGCCCTCCGAGTCCTACATTACTTGCATCGGTTCTTAAGACAAAGTCCTGTGTCAAATCAGGCAGTTTGAGAATAGGCTTGCTAGTGAGTTTTTCCTTTAACTCTTGGAACGCAAATTCACATTGTGCAGTCCAAATAATTTTATCTGGAAGTCCCTTGCGAGTCAGATCAGTCAGAGGAGCACAAATGGCGTTAAAATTTTTGATGTATTTCTGATAAAATCCGCATAACGACACGAATGATCGCACGTCCTTTTTCGTTTGTGGCCTAGGTGCTCTCTGCAGTTTTTCCAAGTTCTTAGGATCAGGGGTCATATTACCCTGATATACAGTGTGTCCCAAGAATTCCAACTCTTTGCATCCAATACAACATTTTGTTGGCCTAGCTGTTAAGTTCGCCTCCCGAAGTCTATCAAACAACATCTCCAGAGCTTCAATGTGTTCTTCAAATGTCTCTGTGGCGACGAGAATATCATCCATGAAATTCGTGATACATGGGTTATTCATGGGGATCCAACAATTTGCGCATCATCCTTGAAAACACACTCGGAGCATTTTTCAGTCCGAATGGTAGCATATTGAATTCATAATGTCCATCCGAAGTGCTAAAAGCCAAATAAGGTCTCACTTCAGGCTTCACTGGGATCTGGTAATAGCCTTTACTAAGATCCACCTTTGAAAAGTATTTTGCCCTGTTCAGTCTGGCAAATAACTGTTTTGTGTCTGGTAATGGATCCACTTGTCCTTCTGTGACAGCATTCAGTTTCCTGTATTCTATGCACAGTCTGTGTTCCCCAGACGGTTTTCTCAACAAAACGACACTAGAACTAAAAGATGATTCACTGTGCGAAATAATCCCCTCCTTCAACAAATACTCTATTTCTTCCTTCAATGCCTTCTCCTTCGCGAACGGAATAGAATAGGCTCTCATACAGATTGGGTTTGAGTCTACCAGTTTCATGTCATACTGTAGCAAATTTGTATGGCCTGGTTTATCTGTTAATACATCTGTATGTTCCTCCAGAACCTGTTGAACTCTCTCCCTCTGGTTTTTAGTCAGGTGCTTACTGACTTTTACCTGTGCTGCTGTTTCACAAGGATGTACTGGGTATTCATGTGAGGTGAGTGGTTCTTTTTGCATCTGGGTTGCAATAGCCAAGGTCAATAAGGGGGTGCTTTCCTGGAGTGGTCTGTCCAGATACTTCTTTAACAGGTTTACATGATAAACTTTCTCCTTCCCCTTTTTGTCAATTTTATAGTTTGTTCTAGACACCTGCTCTAGAACCGTATATGGACCTTGCCAACCAATTTGTAATTTATTCTGGCTTCCGGGTAGTAGAAGCAGCACCTTCTCTCCGACTGCCAGTTCCCTGTCCTTTGCCTTCCTATTAAAATATGCTGCATGTTTCTTCCTGGCTTGTTTCAAATTATCATTTGCCAGTTTCCATCCAGCTTTCAAACGAGTGGTCAGTTCGTTCACGTATTGATACGATGAGGTAACAGTCTCTTCCGCCTTCTCATCTGTCCAGGTCCTTAATAAAGCTTCTAAAGGACCTTTTATTGGCCTCCCAACTAGCAGAGTTGCGGGAGCCATCCCGGTTGAACTATGTGGTACCTCCCGGTACGCAAACAATGCGGCGGGCAGGAATTGATCCCACAGATCCGGTTTTTCGTGTGCCAGCTTTCTCAGGATAGAAATGAGAGTCCCGTTGAACCTCTCTACCTGGCCGTTCCCTTGTGGATGGTACGGACTACAATGAAGTGCCTGGCTTGAAATAGCTTAAAAACTTCTTCCGTTAGTTTCCCCTTGAACTGAGAACCATTATCCGTCAAGATTTGATGCGGGAATCCTAATCGGGTAAATATTGTAAGTAGTGCCTCTGCTACATGTTTTGAATCAATTGATGGCAGGGCTACCGCCTCTCCCCACATAGAGCAAGTGTCCACCAGAGTAAGGATGTAACTGTTCCTCCTCTTGGTCCGAGTGAGAGGTCCTACAATATCCACTGCAACCCTCTCAAAAGGTGTTACCACTATGGGCATTTCCCCTAGAGTTGCAGGAGCAGTCCAGTGCTTTGGAGCTACCCTTTGACATTCTGGGCAGGATTTGACATATCTTTTTATATCCTCCGTTATCCCTGGCCAGAAGTAATGACAAGCTATACGCTGTCCTGTGGCGCTGATCCCCATGTGACCACTGAAGGGAATCGCATGCCCGAGTTCCATCACTTTATCTCTATATGAAGTGGGAAGAACCAGCTGGTTGTGACCATTTGTTCCAGTTCCGGCCTTCCTGTCTAAGAGTTTGTTCTTCATGAAATATTCCCCCTTGCTCGGAGGTGTGTGGCATTTGGGCAATTTTTTAAAACAGGGCTTGAGTGTCCTATCCTCAGCCTGCGCCTTCCTCATCTCCTCTGGATGAGCATTTATAGGTTCACCTTCTTCCTCCTTCTTCTGTGACCTGGTCTGCACTGTCGCCATGATCACCGGTTTCTCGGGATTCCCCAAGAAGACGTATCTACACCCCAATATCAGAGGGTAGATTGGTTCATCTATCACTGCTGCTCTGATTTCTCCTTCCACATAGCGAGTTTTCACCGTTATCCTTGCGATGGGAAGTGTCATGAGTGGTATGTCCCTTAGTCGCCCCTTGTATTTCCACTGTTTCTGTGGTATATA